>CAUHTR010000690.1:0-110306 GCA_959609185.1 Schmidtea polychroa
AGGTTCATCCTGTATAACATTAAAAATCATTTTTTGTTTCCGAAATTTATTTCCAGTAAATTCAGTATCAAATTATATCTTCTGTAAACTGTCTTATTTAAACAAATTTTCTACGAAGAATATTTTTTAATTAAAATATCTTCTTATTTAAAAATTAATCTAAAATTTAATTTTTAAAATTTTTCATTTAAAAATTCTTCATCATAAAACTTCCTCAACCCCCTTCTAAGAAATTTTTAAGTTTTTTCCACATTTCTTCGATTCTTTTTCATCTTCATTTCTTAAGATGTATCGTCTGTCATGCACTTTCTCTATCACTTTGTACGGACCTTCATACCTTCCTGGCCTTTGTGGCGTGTTTTCTACTTTTACTAATACTTCTTCTCCTACATTGAATTTTCTCCTTGTTTGTTTCTTCTAGTTCTTCTTTATCGGTATTTCTTTGGACTCGTACCATTTTTCCCTGCTAATCTTTTTTGCCAAACTATCCTGCCGGGCTTTTCCCTGTTGTTTTTTGTTTGTGCATTTAAAGTGAATTCGACTTCTGGTAATATCTCTGCCCATCCGTCTTCTTTCTATCCTGTAAAGTAGCTCTTTATCAAATTCCTTATTGTCCTGAATTGTCTTTCTATCTGACCGTTTTGTTTGGTGATGGTATGGACTCGAAAACATAATTTAATATCTAGCATCTTTGTGAATTCTCTCATCATTCCTGATTCAAACTGCCTTTCCGCAATCAACTCTTATCTCCTTTGGGCATCCAAATCTTAAAGCCACTTTTCTAAAATCGTTTTCTTTATTGTTTCTTCGTCTTGTTTTGTTATCGCTGTCAAAACTTGATACTTACTATACTGATCTATTATGCCCAATATATACTTCTTACGTCCTTTTGTTTCTGTCACGGTCACATATATCCACGAATATAATTTCGAACATTTCCTTCGAATCTTGTTTTTTACTGGTTCTTTCGTTGTTATTGTAAAAGCCTTGGTTTTTTGACAAATCTCACAACTTCGAACAATTTCCTGATCTGACTCCACAGGTGTTTTTTCCAACATATCTATCTTTCATATAATCGGCTTATCTTCTCGACTCCAGCATGACACAATAGTCTATGTATTTCCTTTATTGTTTTTCTTGTAACTCATTTTCAGTATCATCGTTTTTCTTTCTGGTACTTCTTCTACGAATTCCATGTTGGATGTTGCTTCTTCTTTCTTCTCTGATCGAGTCTAGTAATCTGGTTTTATCTTTCCTTTCTTAGCTTCTTCGTGGGCCATTTGACATTGAACACACGTGTCACATTTAGTTCTCATACACCATGTCTGCATTTTGGTGATTAATACCTTTCTGTATTCTACTCTTATACTAACTGCTCAATAATTGATCCATGTTTGGAATTGTGAAGTAATCGGCTCTTGGTTGTCATCATAAACGTGATTGCCTTGTGGTCTGTCCTGAGCGTGAATCTCCTTCCGTGATAGATAGTGCTTAAAATAATGCAAAAATAATATACCGCAAATAGTTCCTTTCTGTATACAATATCCTTTCTCGTGGCTCGTCATCGAGTGTGATCCATACGCAATTACTCTTTCCTTTCCCATCTTTATCTCTTGTGAAAGTACTGCTCCAATGGTATCGAAACTAGCGTCCGGTATCTAAAATGAACGTCCTTTTGGAGATCCGAAAACATAAAATTGGCGCCGTCGTGAGTGCTAATTTCAATCCCTCAACACGCTATTCGTTCCTTCACTCTCATTCTAATTTTTTTGTTACTTGGTCCGCTACATAATTGTTCTAACACCCTTTGCCTTCTTTGCATAATCACTGATGAATCTTCTATAATAATTGCAAATACCTAAAAATCTTTCGGAGTTTCTTTACGCAATTAGGCTTCCCAAAGTTCTGTATGGCCTGAATTTTAGATGGATCTGTCTGTACTCCTTCCTTTCTGATTATGTGTCCTAAGAAATCTGATTTCTTCCTTTATTATTTGCATTGTTCTGGATAATCCTTATGCCTGCTTCTCAATCGCCTTTAACACTTCCTCGAGTATTGTATAGTGTTTCTCTTTACTGCTTGAATAAATCAAGATGTCGTCCAATACACCATTGCTCCCTTTATTTTGCCTAATACTTTTGTCATCATTTTCTTGGAACGTACCTGGTGCTGCTGCAATTCCAAACGGCATTCTGTTGAAACAATATTGTCCGTTCTTTGTTGAAAAGCTGTTTTCTACTGGTGATTCTTCTTTTAGTTCCACTTGTAATATGCATTTACCTAGATCGATTGAGCTGAAAAAGACGGATCCTCCTAACACATCAACATCTCGTCTATGTGGCATTGGAAATTCCTGCCTCTCTGTTACCGCGTTCAGCTGTGTAAAGTCCAAGCATAGTCTAATATCCTTTTTCCCTCTTTTGTCCATACACATATTAGCGGTGTATTTCCATGGAGAGTTACATTTTCCGTATAATTCCATTTTCGTACAAATTTTGTATTGCTTCTTCAATCTTTGATTCCAAATTTAGTGGTTGGCGATATGGTTTTATGTTTTTATCGTCTCACCTCTTGTAACTATCTTGTGTTTCTTACCAAATGTGTGCGACCCACATCCCATTTATTCTGCCATAAACACGTTTCCACTGTTTGTTATAATTTCCTTTATTTGCTATCTTCATTGATCTTGACTGTTCCAACGCTCGTATCAATCGTTCTTCATCCTTTATTTTTTCTGCTCAAATTTTGCTTCAATGGTTACAAATATAGTTCTTGTCTTTTTCACTAGATTCGATATCTTTAATTTTTAACAGTCTAAATCCAAATGTTTCGTGTAATTCCGATTCCTCCAATCACATCTGGTGTCACTTTCTCCGCCACAGTGATATAACTTCCTTCGAAACATTTCCAATGGTTACTTCACCTTCGTTTTTCCTATTGGCTCGATCGTACTCTCGTTTGCGCATCGTAACTTATCGTCACTTTTCGTCAATTGTTGTCCTCGTAGCTTGTCAAACAGTTCACACTCATTACATTGATTCTTGCCCCAGTGTCTAATAAACAGTCGAAATTTTCCCCATTCATCCTTACTGTTATACTAGGCCTTCCATGCATTTCAACAAATTTCAACAAATTTCAACCAAATTTCAACCAAATTTCATACCAAATTTCAACAACCTGCTCCGTTTCAATGGTTCCAATTCTTTCCACTTCCTCTTCAAACATTTCTCTCTTTAGGAACCTGTATACTTTCTCGCTTACCCTTCCAACATTCTCCCACTTTTCTGCCCCTTGAGGATATCCCATCAAATTTTCTGTTAGAATATGACTCCAACCAACTCCTCTACTGGTGGAGCCCTGTTGTTTGGGTACGTCTTCCTAAAATTATCTTCATTTGTCTCTACACACGATTCCCTTTCTTCTTCTTCCTCGATACCATTTATCCGACTGTATCTGTTTCCCGTGAATCTTTGTCTCTCCGTCGCTCTCCCGTACCTCATCTTTGTATAACACTCCTCGGATCTATGACCATTTCTGCTACATTTTTCACAACGTATTTCCTGACACAATCTTTTTATATGACCTTCTTTCCCACACCCAAAACATCTTGGAGCTTTTTTATCTGGACAGTTTCTACTTATATGTCCGCTTCTATGACATGTCCAGCATTCTATTTTACCTTTTATTGGACAATCAATTTTCGTGTGTCCTATTTTGTGGCATAACCAGCATTCTGGCATTTCTCTTCGGATACTTTCTTCTCCTGTTCTTTCTTCTTGTATTGGTATCTTCTCTGTGGTTCCTGATAGACCACTCTGGCGTAACTTTTCATACTGTTTATCTGATCTCTTTGCTTGTCTACTTTGTCCATCAGAATTAATGTTTCCTTTATTTCTTCTGTGCTTTTTATTTTCCGTAGTATCACTTCTTTCTCAGCTTCTTTATTCTCCGTACATACTATTAACATCCTTGCTGTTAATTTCTCTTTGGTAAATTCTTTATTTTCGAACAACCTATCAACAAGGTCCTCCACCTTTTTAAAATACGTTTCTATTTCTTCACCCTTCCGCTTGTAATTCAACAAGTTTTGTAGATCCTTTAAAACATCTCTTTCGCGATCGAATGCCAATCGCAACCTAGCCTGGAATCCTTCGGCTTTTTTCAGTGTTTTGGCATACACTTCCAGGAGATCCTCATCAATCATGCAAGATGTTAATCTTTCCTGATCTTTCTTCTGCGTGATTCCCTTGGCGTCGAAATAAATTTCGCATCTTTTAATGAACTTTTCCAAGTCGTCCCCTTGGCAGAATACCTTTGGTAGCAATCTTTCGGTGATTGCGTCAGTGTTTACCGCTGCCACCATATTAGGAGGTTCATCCTGTAAAACATTAAAATCAGTTTTTGTTTCCATAAATTTTATTTCAGTAAATATCAGTATCAAATTATATCTTCTTAAAACTTTCTTATTTAAACAAATTTTCTACGAAGATATTTTTAATTAAAATATCTTCTTATTTTAAAAATTAATCTAAAATTTAATTTTTAAAATTTTTAATTTAAAAATTTCTTCATCATAAAACTTCCTCATAGTACACATACCAATATTTTTGAAGTTTCATGCACAATAATTTTTGAATCATTTTGTGAGTAGTTTTTATATTTTGTTATGATAGTTTTATGTCATTTCCATTAAATGTTTTAAGAATTATTTTTTTGTTTTATTGTGTTAATATCTTTTTAATATTTCTTCAATGACTTTACCTCAAATATTTTCACGTCTACAGCTCAATACATATTACAAGATAATAAAATGATTAGCACGTCACCCTGTTGCTCTCTTGGTAGGTAGCATGTCGTCATCCACGATTCGTTGGGTACCTAGGCGAGTTGGTAGTGGAAAGCTCTTACACTCGATCGTCTCCTTTTGGAAATCACACGTTTCACTCTCAAAATTTGATCAGCATCGTAAGTTCACCAGAAAATATAAGTTATATAGAGGAATCGATATCCTTCGAAGTCTTTCAGCATCACCGATGTCTAAATACAGTATCACAACTCAAATTTAAAGTAATACGACAGATAAAAACGATTTAAACACTGGCAATAAAGAGCCTAGTAGCGGGTGATGGAAACGTTCAAATTATATCGATTTTATTTGTACAAGATGATACAGGGAAAGTATTATTGATGAACTATTTGGTAAATTTTCAAACTTCAAAAGTTGATGATTACACATTAGTGAAGCCAGGTAAATAAAAGGTGGAGATAAGCTCGTTTAAGTAATTCAGGTGACAACAAAAATAGCCAATCGTTAATGCGATTACGACATAATTTCATATACTACTCGAGTTTATTAGCTATAAAAATCGAAAAAAAAACTTCGAGAGCGTTCTTTCTTGCATCGGCTTCATTGTTGGATTGACCGAGTTCTCGGTTTTACTTTCCGCTAGTTTGGGGCATTCACCTGGTCAGTCGTCAGATGGATTTGATTTATCGTGAATTGGTCTATACACACTGGGTTTCGCGAGTTGATCTTTAGCGCCCTGATTGCAACCTGGTCTTGGATGGCCTGTGTTTGTAGGTGTTCAATTAGTTTTTTCTTCTTAATCATCAACCCTGATGGAAGAAAGTGGCCTCCATCGTCCAACAGCGATCCTTGAGTTTCCCTGCTCACACAGTTCACTAAAACGAAATACATATGTCAAGCTAGTTCAGGAAAACCATGGGTAGAATATTAATTCCAACTAGTCTACGGATTAACTGCAACCCACCATGTTTCAGATTAGAGTATAATTGTTTATATTATTGCAAACTGCTAATAAAAAAAAGAATTAGAACACTGTGGATGTCTTTATTTAGAATGGGACTTCAGTATGTGTACCTTGTACCAAACATTTCAAACAGTTTTTATTTTGCAACCTACATAGTCTTCTTAATAATTGCATTCGAGTTGTCTAGCAGTGGGATCAGCTTTTGAATAAGTTGTAATTTTTTCTAATTGAATAATAAAGTCATAAATTTGATAAGTATCAATTGTATCTTAGTTCTAATTCTAGAACATCAAACGATGTATTTTAAATGTTTCATTAGTGATATTTCACTTTCTATTTAAGAATATTAACATTTTAGACTCGCCTCGAATCCCTTCATAATTTTATTTGGCTATAGTAAACATAATTTAAATATAAAAAATATATTGATAAAAAAATGGATATTTTAGAAATAATAACAGATGATTTGAAAGTAGTAGAATGATTATTTTCAAAGAATTTATTCAGAAGAAACTTAACTTGTCAAAGATGTGGAGAAAAAACATGCGGCTTGAATGAGTTTTAATTATGCAGTCTTCTAAATGATTTTTTTGTACAGAAAAATATATAGTTTTGATCGGTTTATTATTGAATTATTAATGTGCCCCAGATAACTATAGCCTTTTATTTTATTATTATTTGTTCGATTAACATAACTCTCCAAATCTAGTTTATGGAAATCAAGGATATTATGATATTTGTTTAGATTTCCAAAATCTAATGTACTCCATACTTACACACCTACATAAATTAATAATATAAAGATAGCTTTATCAAGCCTTCTAAAGACTAATAAAATCAAAAATGTTGATAAAAAGCAGATATCAAATTGAAACTGATTTTCTGGTTGTGTTAAAACAAAAGTTTATTAAAATGCAAGTAAAAATTCTAATTTTTGAAAAGTTATCCCAATTATACACAATCCTTTTTAAATATGTGAATTATGAGACCAAAATGTTTCCATGTTACCAAAATTTATAAAAACATTTACTCTATCACACTAACTATAAAAGACAACTGTTTTTTTAAATAAAACGTACACATAATTTTAGACAATGCACTTTAATGTTACTACAGGAATATACAACTGTCTTTTAAAAAGAATTGATAAAAACATGTATTATTAAAACTTGTGTATATCATATCAATAGACATTTATAATTAGAAACAAATTTATATATTTCACATTTATGATCTAGATCCACTGAGACTTCTTGATCGATTTCTCCTCGATATAACAGGACTTCCAGAACTAATATAAATAAAGTTAATTTTAAAATTAAAGAAACTATTACGGTCGCCTAAAGGAGCGTGATCTTCTAACATCAATTGATCTTGATCTTCTCCTGGGATTAGACCTAGATCTTTTCTCTGGTGTTCGTCTTCGAGGAATAGGTGAACGCGTCCTACGTCGATATTCACCTGATCGTGACCTGCGCCTATAATCACCTGACCGAGAACGGCGTTTGTAATCTCTAGACCGCGATCGCCTTCTTTCGGCACCTGACCTAGATCTGCGCTTGTCAGGAGACATTGACCTGCCACGCCTGGTAACAGTGCGCATTTCCTCAGGAGCTACAAAATATTATAAGTAACTAAATAATCAAGAATACTTTTTTTAGTGCCCGTAGCAAATTCTAGTCTTAGAGAACGTTTACCGATACGGTATCCTTGTAATCTATCGAAAGATTCTTCAGCATCTCTAATATCTTCGAATTGAACAAACGCAAATCCCTTTGGAATTCCACTGTAGTAATCAACTGGTAAAGTAGCAGCAACGATGTTTCCATATCGTCCAAATATACGCTTTAATTCATCCCGCCTGTCATTTTAATATAGTTATTTGTTATCTAACAAAGACATTCTTATATCATCAATTCCACCTCTGCTGAATTTGAATTGCTTAAAACTGATTTTGATTGAAAAATTAATTGTATTGATTTTGAAAAACTATTGATATTTGCGTTTCTATGTGTTTGCATTAACTGAAAAAAAGTTTGCAACGGACTGATTGCAATGGATTGAAAAAAAAGTTGTTATTGTGATTATTGAGTCTTGAAATATTAGAGATAAATAACACGATGAAAAAGATATTTTATGCTCAGTATTAAACCTTTTAGAATAAATTATAATTACCTTAAATCTTCAGGAATATTGCCAACATAAATTGTTGTAGTACTTCTCGGCATATTTAATGGAGGATTACAAAAATTGAACTTATTTAAACAAATGTAAACGAAATGTAAACAAAATTATAATTTAAATGCTGATTTAAATTTGTTTTTGATTTAAATGTATTTATCTGTAAAAATAAATCTGCAGAAATTTGGAAACGAATCATTCAATATTTACTTATAATTAATTGGCAATACACTTTACTCTAATATATTCCAAAAACTTTCAATTATTTAAGAAATCATCAAGTAAATTAATAAAGTAAAATTAAAAACTATAAAGCAGTATTGATGATATTAAAAAAAATAGAAATTAATTTTAATATATTTTTTTATTATTTTGCAAAAAAATTTAAATGTGAAAAATTAAATGTAGGTATAAAACTCAAAATACAGGTATTCCTCGACTTTTTTTTAAAAGGATTTTACATCCTCGTCATTCGTATTTAATCCATTTCTTCATCTTCAATTGGGATAAAGTAGTGTGGATTTTTTTATATGTAAATAATTTTGATCATGTTTTTTCCCTCTGTATATTTCTTGGTAGCCGGTGAGATTCCAGCCGTTCACATTTAAAAACCATTTATTATCTATATACATTACTTAACATTTTTGAATCAGTTGAATAATCAGATGAAAAGCAGAAGACATTTCTTTCAACATGAATTTTTTTCGTGACTATTTTGATTCTATTTCATCAATTTCCTCTTCTGAAACTATTTGAGTTTCTGAAACTAATTTGTCAAAATAAAATCAATTACCAAGTGGGTATAAAAGCAACTGGCAAGAAAACAAAATTGCCAGTTCGTCGAAGAAAAAGAAAAAGGGAAGTTCAGCGAGAGCGATCAGAAAACGTTAAAGTTAGTAACAAATAAATAATTTAAATCGAACGTACCAGAAAGGGACATCTCCCGTTGGAAGATTTATCCCTGCAGTGAGATTGGTAGTCTTTTGAAAAGTGCAGAACAAAAGGGTTGTATCAAGTGTAGTTGAATTAATAAACAGTGTAAATATATCGATTTTAAATAAAGAATTTGTGTTGGGTCGTTTATTTATTTTGAAAAGAACACTAAGGAGTCAGACAGTAATACCGACTTGCATTAAATACCAAACCGATAGTAATATGAGGTACATACAAAGATTTTATATTGGTATGTAAATCTATTATATGTAGTGGGTGTCTTGGAGCATTATCAAAAATTAAAAGGATTTTAAAGGGAATTGTTAATGTTATCTTGGAGAATTTTATTGAACTCAGCAGTCTTCTTTAAAATCTGTAGCGGGACAACTGAGGTGTGTGTATGAATCGTATTTAAATATTTAAAGAACAGTTATTTATCTATTTTGCTTAACAGTAAATATACTAATAATAACAAAAATAATAGAACAGTAATAAATGTTTTAACTTCACAAATTTTATTAGCAATTAAAAGTATAACACCTCTATCCACTTTTCAGAAAAGCTAGAGTTAATTTTCGCGCATTTCATACCCATTCATAACTTTTATCGTTTCAAAAGGAATGGTTTTCTGAGAATTTTCTAATCGTTAATACTTTTTACTCTTTTAATATTTTTCCATGGCAATTCTCTCCATTGATTTTTCAAATTCAAATTTGCAATTTTTAATTATTAATCATATAATATTTTTTAAACTTCCTGTTTCATTATTATCATCTTCCACATCTGGCTGGTTTTTTATCTGACCTAAAATTCTTCTTGCTGAAATCTTAACTTTCGAAAACATATATTCAATTGGGTTTAACATAAATGAATATGTTGCTAAAAATTGTAAATTGTATGACGTATCATCTAAAATTGCATTTTACGGGGGTAGCTTTATGCTGCCAAGTTGCATTAACTTTATAGTGACGATTTTGAACCTAAATTTTGTTTGTTCTCGACAGTAAGTGACGATAAGTTTATAATAGTGCTACCAGATCTAAGTTTCCTTAATACAAGTGGAAAATCGGCAGTGTATCGGCAATGATATTAATCGATTGAAAAACCTTTGGGATAGTGCTGAGGATCCCAGACAATCTTTTTACTGAGATCCTTTGCCTATACCCGATCCATTACGATTGATCCAACTGCATGGCTTCTGGTATTTCTTTGACTTTGCACCAAACTGCCTGTAGTAATAACAAATCAAATCATTCATGTTTTTACTGTTTATGTCAATATTGTTTCTGGATATAGCATTTATCTGTTCTTACAGACTTTTCTCTAATAACTTCTTTTCCTTAAACCTGATGAAGTTGTTGGTGTTTGATTGTCATGTGAGCGTCCACGATGGCTACTAACGCATCGACATCAGCAGGATTTGTTATAAGATGGTGCTGAATATGGGTTTGCAAGGCACCGAGGAACTGATGTTCAAAGTATCTGTATCGGGTTATATTATTCTGAAGGTTTTGTTGGGCTCATGAAGAAGCTGTCAATTAATTCATGTATTTGTAAAAACTTTGATGTAAGATTTGGTATTATCGTGGGGGAGCTAACCGCACAGCAAGCTAATAATCGTAAAAATAGAATAATTGTAAGTTCCACACAGTGTAAAATTTTATTCCAATTAACAATTTCGATAAATAAATTTTCATAGTTATTTGCGATTGTGTCATTGAGCCGGTTTGTAATCTGTTCCAAGTTATTCATTAAATTGGCTCTTTTGCTGTTGCTGCTGAATTTTTTGTTAACTGTTAAATCTGAATATGGTGGAGTTTTGTCTGTTGCTGCTAGTAAGGTAGTCATGTTGTTTTGCTTTTGTTTGAAAAGCGCCAGTTATTTTTTAAAATTATTTAAACAAAACTCCACTCAAAATATTTTAATATATAATCTAATATATAAAATTTAATATATATATATTTAAAAAAAAGTGTTTCAACGGGCACTTCATTAGCCCCCGCCGAAGTACACGGAGCGCATAAGTGGAAATAAATAGGTGGATGTTCGGTGGTACTGACTCAATCTGGGTAATCGTGTAGGTATTGAGGTTCGCGACGGTTGCGCGTCAGGCGTGAAGAAGGCGTGTGTTGTGTTTTTGGGATAGGCTCTGGGTGGTTGCTACGAAGATTTGATCGGAAAAGTCGTGATATTCTTTCACATCCTCATCTAATAGTGCATATGAAGGAGCACGAAATTCTGGTTCACTTATTACGAACGCTGTTTGCAGGCGAGACAGGTTGATGATGCGGGGAACTTCATTTATTTCGAGTTGGGCTGTGTTTTGAAAAGTCCGAGTATACGGAAAGGTCCTGAATAGCGCGGTTTCAGATTGCTGTGGTCTATACACTTGAGCCATGCTTGAAACACAGAGGAAAGAGCAGCCGGCCGATATGACGTGTATAGCGAAGAATAAGTAAATGACGGGTTTGTATCGAATGCAAGGAAATGATTCCGAGCTTCGTTGATTTGCTGTTGCGAGGACACCGTGTCAAGATCAATATGTTCTGACGGCATACTGGTGTCGGTGCCGAAAAGCAGCTGTGAAGGAGAGACTCCGCTTAAGTGGTTCGGTGTCTTGTGCCATCCTAGAAGAACGAAGGGTAGTGACTTCGTCCAACCAGATGACGTGGCCAGGATGCGATCAATTATAAATAAACTGAATAGCATATTTACTTCTAAGTACACAAAAATTTATGTTCAAATAGCGACGTCTAACACGATTACAAACTTTTACAAAATTAATATATCATAACTTATCACATTGATAACACTAGATTTAAGGAATTGGCTACACAATACATATAAATAGCTGTAGGGAATATTTGTCTGACGTAAGCCTGTAATCCTTCTATTTCACCAGTGTTAATTGAAGTTCCATGGTATCCTTGTTCTCTTAGATACTCTAAGTCTATTCCAAAATTTTCAAGTGAAGATAGAAGATTTTTAGCTAAATTGTTAGCAGTTACAGAAATTACAGGCACAAATTGCAAAAAGTGTCCAAAGATTATTTTTGTAACTTCGTTGTAATATCTTCCACAAATAGAATATTATTCCCTACAGCTTATATCAACGGCTTTGTCCTCTAACACTGAAACATTTTGCTGCATTTATTTCCAAAACCAATTTTTTTAAAATAAGTGTAATTATTTGGTTTTGAATTTGCCAAGTTACATAACTGGCGGTGTTATTAGACGCCAATAAATTATTTCGTAACTTTTAATCTCCAGAATCCATTTTAAATCTGATTAACGATGAAAAAATTACCTTACCCTTTAACTAGATTACCGTCAACATCAATACTTCCTGCACCGCGATGTCCATGAAGATCCCATTCATTCGAGTTTTATTAATTTCCTTGTTTCTTAAGAAGAGTATATCCAACCTCTACCTTTGCAAAAACTACACAAAAGTTGCAGTAGGTCGCAACATCGACACAGAATACATTAACCATTGATGTATTTTCATCCATCTTTTTTGAAATTGACGATTATGTTCATTAATTGTAGTTGTCAGAATGTCGTAACTACCATACGGTATTAAAAGATTTTCAACTATATCAATATTGTCACAATTGGGAAGTCTCTTTTGTATAAAATTTGCAATGTCATATGTACAATATTAGCCACAGAGCTACGGGTATTAATAGAATCCAAAACTAAAACTATATTAACACGTTTATTATTAAAACACAAATATTATTAAAACAAATTATAACGTTAATTTGTTTGAGGAGTTACTAAAAAATAATAATTATTGTATAAGTAAGGATTTCAGCATACAATCAAAAATGCACAACATCATACCATTATTTTAATACAAATTACAAAACACCTCACATCCTCCCCCCGCCCTTTTTTTAAAAACCTTTAACCACTCAATATTTCTCGTGACGGAACTTCCATTTTCCAATTTTATTTCATAACTTCGACCATGAATCTTTTTAGTAATCACACCTGGACCCATGTATCTGTTATTACATTTATTTCGAACATTTACTTTGATCAATACGCAATCTCCAATTTGAAATTCGCGATTTGTCGTTTGATTGATTTTTTCTTCTTCCACAATCTCTGAGAACCATTCACTATAAATCTTTTTCCCAAACACCATTTCAGCTGGAGTCTTCCAAATAGTTTTTTGAAAAGTTGAATTCAACATAAACTGAACTTCGGGAAGAACATCTACCCATGATTTATCTTTTATCTTTGAGTGTTATCTGTATTGCATCTCTTATTGTACGGAATTGCATCTCAATCTGTCCATTTGCTGAGTGATGATATGGACTTGAATAATTAATTTCAATATCGTGGAATTTTGCAAAATCTTTCATTAGCTTTGATTCAAATGATTTACCTCCATCACAGTTTATTATCTTTGGTGCTCCAAACTTCATTATCCACTCTTCTTTCAGTAATTTTACCACTGTTTTTTCATCTTGCGATTTCACTGCATGTAAAGAAATAAACTTACTATGATGAATGATCCCAAGAATATATCTTTTTCCTTTCATTGCAAATTGTAATGGACCACAAAAATCTACATAGATTGTTTCAAATAATTTCGAATCACTTTTGTAGATTATTTCTTCTTTTGTTTTAGTTGTATCAACCTTTCTTTTTTGACAGTTTTCACAGGATTGTACAACATTACGAATAGATTGCTCCAAATCTTTCATATCAAAATTGTTTGATACATAAATTTTTACTTTTTTAGCACCCGCGTGACAGAGTTTTTTATGATATTCTATGATGAATTCAGACTTGTTTTCTTCTGGAATCCAAATTTTATTATTATTTGTCATAATCACATATTAAAAAAATGTTTTATCTGGCATCATACTAATATTTTCTTTTATATTTTCAATTTCTTTCGAGTTCTTTTGCCATATATTTTCAATATTATCAGTCATCAGTGTCAACAATCTTGTTTTAAATTTACCCATTTTAGGATTTTCGTGAATCATTTGACATTGAACACATGTTTCACATTCTTTTCTAGATAAAGCGTCAGTATTATTGTGGTTATCACATTTTCTGTATTGAATCTCCATGTCCAGACAACTAAGATGGTTATTCCAAGTTTGAAACTGTGGGGTAATAGCTTTCTTTGTCTTCATAATAAATGTAATGGCTTTGTGATTCGTCCTCAAAATAAACTTTTTACCATACAGATAATGCTTAAAATGACTAGTAAAATAAAATATAGACAGTAATTCCTTTCTTGTTATACAATAACCCAACTCGTGTATTCATAGCTCGGGATCCATACGCGATTACTCCTTCTTTTCTTCCATTTTTTTGAGACAGAACAGCACCAATGCAGTCAAAATGAATGGCTTAGAAAAATCTGGGAACTTCAATACAGGTGTAGACGTCAATTTCAGTCCACATAAGCTTCTTTTGTTTACTTCCACATAACGCTTCTAATACTTTGGAATCTTTGGTGTAATTTTCTATAAATCTGTGATAGTAATTTGCCAAGCCTAAAAATCCTCTCAAACGTTTTACGCATTTAGGTCTTTCAAAATTTTTAATAGTTTCAATCTTGCTTTCATCCGTACGTATTCCATCTTCACCAATGATATGACCCAAAAATTTTACTTCTTTCCTTTTGAATTGACATTTGCTGGACTTATTTTAAGATTTGATAATTTAATCTTTTGAAAAACCCTTTCAATGGTACTATAATGTTCATTCAATGTCTTTGAAAATATAAGGATATCATCCAGATTTACAATTGTTCCATTCCAATTTAATTCTCCAAGAACCAAATTCATAAGTCTTTGAAATGTTGCTGGTGCGGCCGCTATTCCAAATGGCATTCTGTTAAAGTAATGTTACTTGCTTTTTGTCGAAAATGCTGTTTTCAATTTTGATGCATCATCGAGTTCTACTTGATAATAAGCATTGCCTAAATCAATTGTCGAGAAATATTTTGCTCCGTCAAGAATATCTAATAATTCATCAGTATTTGGAATGGGAAAAATCGGTCTTTCTGTTATATTATTTAAAGCACGGTAGTCCAAGCATATTCTTATATTACTACTGTTTTTCTTTTTAACACATACTAATGGAGAATTCCAAGGAGATGTAAATTCTGATATAATGCCATATTTCAACATTTCTTGAATATTTTCTTCAATTTTTTCTATTAAATGTATAGGTTGTCCCTTGGGTAATAATAACTAATATAGTAATAACTATTATGTTTGGAGGTTTTGGTATATTATTCTATTATATTCTATTCTATATTATTGTATTCAATTATAATATATATATATGCGTGATATATAAACTATGTTATGTTCGTGTTGGTGCGTGCGGGGGTAAGAAGAAATCTGGAGAGCCCGATAGAGTCACCGTTAAAAAATGTGGCGGGACAATCGGGGTGTGTGCTGTGTAAGAATTTTTACAACGAAATATTCGAATAAAATTATGGCTATAATGAGACAAAATTGCAATAAAAATATTAAATAAAATTAACCAAATCAACTAACTAACAAATGGTAAAAACAACTTTATTTAATTAAAAATTCAAAAAAGAAACCTTGATAATGGATTGAATGTTAGTTTCGACGAGCCGGCTCTTACAAATTAATTTAGAAAGATTTCTTTATTGTTTGAGGAGAAATTCTGGGGATAAAATGAATACTACTTAATAAATCTTTCCTAGATAGCTGAGATAGGATAGAGTAGTTGAAATGTGATAAGGATTTGAGATTATGATTTTTGTTGTTTTCTTAATTGATTTTTTTTAATTGTCATCAATTTTTGTATAGCGATAATTTAGTATGGTAAATTATCGCTATATAGTTTTTTTATTACTTTTCCAAGCGCGACATACACTCAATGAAATAATAAGGCGTCGCTAAACCTTGTTTAAAAATGAATAAAATATATAACTGTACATTACAATTACAATCGGACTACCTTTAGTCAGTATTTCATGCTTTAATAGTTCGGTTTTCCCAACATCCCATTTATGTTTCATAAAATGCCGTCAAACGTGGAAATTAAATTATTTATTATCTTATCTTCACTCTTGTGGTTATTAAATGACTTTTCCATAATTGCATTTATTTCGTCTTTACAGTTTTCTATTTGCAATTGCATTTCAAATCTTTCGAGAAAATCTATACCTCCTATTAACTTTGGGTTTATATCTTTGGCTACAACGAATTCTACTTTTTAATATCAGAAATTTTATCAACTTTACATTTAATAAAGTTTTACCGCGAATTTCAATCGGACTATCATTCGCGCATCTTAATTTTAAATTACTTGTAGTCATATTCAAATTTCCAAGTTTTTTAAAAATATTATAATCAATCACACTTATTTCAGCTCCAGTATCTAAAAGGCATACTAATTTTACATTATTAATCATCACGGTAACACTGGGCCTTCCCTGCATTTTATCGTATACTATTATATCATTCCGTTTATCACGATTAAAAACATTTATTTCATTAGAAGTTAGGGTGGGTCTTTAAAAAGTTCATCCATACAAAATTTATTAATGTATATATTAATATAATTTCTATAATCAAAAACACCAATCACAGCAGTTATCATTCAAACTATCACAATCATTCAAACTCATACAACCCTTACTCATATCATTAATTACCTTTAATTTCCTCGTGTGGTGGAGCATTTCCATTTGGGTACTCAAAATCAGCCTCTGGATCCTCGTCACCGAATGCAGCCACTGATTTATGGAATTTTTGACGTCTGCCTGGAAATAACTCATGGCACTGATGTTTGAAATGTCCAGATCTTTTACAATGGGCACATTGAATATTGTGGCATTCAGATCTTCTATGACCTTCTTCGTGGCACGCCCAACATCGCAAAATTTGATTTGCTCGGACATGATCTTGTGAATGAAATTCCCTGGTATTATAAGGCTTACTTCTATTCATAGGTTTCCATCCATTTGAAATAGCATATCGATGTTCTCTGGTAAGTTCGCCTTTGAATCTTGGATTAGGTTGAGGTTCTCTTGTATATTCATCTTTGAATCTGGGATTAGCTTCTCGTTCTCGCTTTGATCTGTTATCATAACTATATCTTGGTAAGCTCTTCTTAAGAGCATCAGCATAGCATTGTGTTTTATTCATTGAAGCTACATCAGCATAAAATACATTAATTTCTTTTGAAACTTGATCGTGTTTTTTTAATCTTTCTTTCATTTCATCAAATGATTTTAAATCTTGCAGTTTGAGATCTTTATTAACTTCATTATCTTCAAGCGAATTGAATAGCAAAAATTTCTTTAGTTCTTCTTCATCAAGTTTATGCTTCAAAATATTTTTTGTAAGTTTCTCAATTTTTGAGCAGAATTCTTCGACAGTCTCATTTCCTTGACGATGATTTAGCGCTTCGTTGAGATCATCGATAAGACTTCTGTTCTTAGCAAAAGCGTTTCTTAATCTTTCTGTATGCATCTTAAGCTTTGACGAATTTGCTTCTGTATTCATCGACAATATTTGTCATCTCGAAGAATCGTTCCGTTTCTAAGATGAAATCTTCCACGTCTGAATCCATGTCATATGTTTCTGGTGGTTTGATAAAATTTGCAATCGTGGTCGGCATATTAGCCACAGGCTACGGGTATTAATAGAATTCATAATTAAAACTATATTAACACGTTTATTATTTAAACACAAATATTAATAAAACAAATTATAACGTTAATTTGTTTGAGGAGTTTCTAAAAAATAATAATTAATGTATAAGTAAGGATTTCAGCATACAATCAAACATGAACAACATCATACCATTATTTTTAGTAATCACACCTGGACCTATGTATGGGACCCATTTCCACTTTATCTTAAATGAATCGAATAATTAATAGTTTAAAATAATGACTGTTGGTTCTATATTTTGGGGTAAATAATTGAAGTGTTAGAAGTGACTGCTGAAAATATGACTAAACCTATAAAATTTGACTAATTTTGGCTCGTCAGACCACCTCATCTTGACTGCGCTACATATTTAATATAATATCAATCCAAGGAAACAGAAAACAATCAAAATGAAACATATTCTAAACCTGAACAAGACAAATCATAAAAACATCATGTTGAAGAACACTTATAATCCTTGATTCTAAATATACAATTTCTTATAATTTTGGTATAACAAACCTCTATGTGGATAAAAGATTGCAATGTTTTAAGTGAGAATTGCAAAAATCAGACCCATTAAAATTAATATGTTTTATAAAATTTAAATTAATATCTGAAGCATTTGTTTTAAAATATTACTATTAAAGTTTTTCATTGTGATTATTTTAAAAAGAAATAATTTTAAGAATTTTAATTTATATTATAAAATTTATTATACATTAACGTTAAAAGCATTTTATCTTTCGACTAATAAACATTACTTCTAATATATAAATTGCATTGGTTTTGAATTGATGACTTAATTATAAGAACATTATATCAATAAAACTTTTAATTTTAGGATTTGATGAAGAGCTGTGTGTATAAATATTTTCACAGAACTTGGTCACTATGGATTTTAGTTATTATTTTTATGAATATATTCGTATTTATCAATGTTATTCGCAATCAAAGCTCGGTTTATTTAAATAACAATGACAGAATCCTACAAGACTTAGATGCAAAAATTCAAAAGTTGGTTGATAAAGCGCACAACGAGGTTATTATTTTAAATAAATTTTAATGTTGAATTATTATTCAATTAAATTATATAATGTTTTATACTTTATTATTTAAGTTATAAATTTTCACTTTTATTAATGTTAATTTTGATAACTTTATAAATTTTTTTTTGGAATTTGTATATTTTTACACTAAAAGTTAATTTAAGTTAATATTTAAAATAAAAATGGATAAATGGTGAAAAGAATAAAATATTTAATAGTTAATCTTTATTTATTATTTAATCTTTATACAAAAAATAATTATTAAAGAATCAAGTTTATTTTATATTAGTAAGATGGATTTATTACGTCATAGAAAAAAAATAATAATCTAAATTCATTTTCAACGATTTCAATTACTTCTCTCCATGTCTATTTGAAGTTTAATTAATTAATTAATTAATTAAATTGAATGTACAATTAAATTAAACTTTATGATTTCCAAAATTTAGTTACTGTTGTCATGACTATTAGGTAAAAATTCAAATCAAAAGTTAAATTTATTTCAATAATAAAATTAGAGAAAATCGATTTTCAAATAACATTGAAATAAAAACATCATATTGTTACGGAAAATTTAATGTAAAAAAAACCCGTAATTAGTGGATTAAAAATGTTGAAATCATAAAAAAATCGGATAAACAGTTTAAAATAACAAAAAGAAAATTCATTGAAATTCTTGCAAATAAACACAGCAAAAACACAAAGCAAATGCCAATAATACCGGAAACTGATGAGGCTTTATTTTAAATGGCATGCAACTATCACTTGGTACCAAATCAATTCCTCTTCACTTTTATCACTATTTCTTATGATTTATGTTTTTTTTCCTTTCTTCGGAATAAAGATTCTTAGTTATATGAAAAATGCACCGACTTTCAGCTCCAATAAAAGAGGTGGCATTCCCGATTGACATAATGCATAACGGCATTTAATAAGGAAATCTGAGACCATAGAATCAATACTCAGATAATTAACAGTTTCACT
Organism: Schmidtea polychroa; assembly: GCA_959609185.1. NCBI lineage: Eukaryota > Metazoa > Platyhelminthes > Tricladida > Dugesiidae > Schmidtea > Schmidtea polychroa. Next base: position 19,593 of record CAUHTR010000690.1, read on the forward strand.
TGATATAAATTCCAACATTTTAAGGCCTAACTGCATAACATCAATATTTTCTGGTGTTAGAATGACTTCAAACTGTGTTCCGCGGAACCCTAGGGTTCCATGAAATCCTTCAAGTATTCCAAAAAAATCAATAATTTAAAAGAAATTGCTTTATTTTTCACCAAAAAAACATCAATAAAAATTTTTCATTTCTCATAAAAAAACATAAATAAAAATTTCAAGAATTTCATAAAAAAACTTAAATAAAATCTATATTGTAACGCAGCATTTCACATAAAGGTTCCGCGAGCTTTTGAAGTTTGAAGAAAACTGTTATAGAGGAATGAAATATTAGTTATTGATATTTATATTCTTTTGATATTGATAATAATTTATCAATAAGAAATATTGTTAATTAGAAACTGAAATTTATCATATCTTTAATTATTTTCATAATGAAAATGATTACCGTATATGATTACCGTATTTTAGCGGATATAGCGCGCCCCCGCGTATACCGCGCGGATTTTATTGTATGTGTAAATACAAATTTGTATAACGCGCCCTGGCCTATAGCGCGCACCTACCTGATGCTGGTAAATTTCCAAAAATGCGGTTTAGTATACTTATTAATTATTCTCCATAAATTTTGTTTGTAAAATAATTCATAATCTCAATATTAAACAGCGTTACATTCCGTGTTTGTTTATTGTTGCTGTTATCTCCTTGTTTTTGATGCCATGACAGCTCACAAAGAGTCATCTGTTCAAAAGAAGATAAACGCAGCGGGCGCCCATATCGCCGTCATCCCGGGTGGCCTCACTTGCAAGCTTCAGCCACTGGATGTCGCTGTAAATCGACCATTCAAGACGTTTGTTCGTGAGGAGTGGGACAAGTGGATTTCAACTGGGTCCCACACATACACACCAGCTGGTAGACAACGCCGTGCCACATACGTTGAAGTATGCAAGTGGGTCATAACTGCATGGGAGAAAGTGAAGGTGACAACAATCACAAATGGATTCAAGAAGTGTGGAATTATGCCCAGTAACGTTCCCGATGTTGGCGCCGATGACTCGACAGATGGAGAGGGAGACAGTGAAGCATCAAAAGCAGAAGGAAATGATGTGGCAATCGAAGAAGAGCGCCTACAGCGAGTCATGGACATGTTTCAGGCCAGTTCAGATGACGAGAGCTTCGAAGGTTTCCAGGAGAGTGATGGCGAAGAAGAGCTTGAGGATGGCGGAGATTAAAACAGCAACAAGTTACTGAAATGACATGTGGGATCAAAAATAAATAAAAAAACATCGAAGTTTTATTTATTATATCTATAAAAAAAATTTAATATAAGATAACGTGAACATTAAAATTTATAATTTCTTTATTTCTATTTGTTTTCCTGACGTGTCAATACGAACAATGCAACTCCGGCTGGCGCCATTCGATCCATATTAAACACAAACTCGGTATCTGAAACATTGCTACATTATTAGATTTCAAAAAGCTATATATGAGACTGATGTATTCTAATGGTTTCTTATCAATGAAAAAATTTGGTATTTAAATGTTGTTCAATCTAATACATACCCTGCCCCTCAAACACTGTCTACCTTAAAATACTCTATAACATATTACAAATAGCCACTACTTAACTACGCTTCTTCAAAACAAAATACTATACTGCTTTTCGGGATTAAATAGTGACACAGGCTCAGGTTAGGCTTGAAATATGCGGAATCCACAGATATGATTATTGAACAAATCTGATGATTATTACTCCTTTAAACTCCATGGACGTCCGGAATCACAATGAGTGTTTTTGTTGCATTTTCTGTACTTTTTTTTAAAAAAAATAAAAACATATCACAATCTTAGAAAAATAAAGGGTTGAGAAAGTAAAAAAAGTAACATTGATTTGATTGATTTACTGCAAACATATTATTTATAATATATATTTTATCAGACAAATCAAGAAAGGAAATAATTAATTATATTACAATAATCATTAATTAAAAATATATTTCCCAGAAATCGACCAAAATAAAAATCTGTTTTTTGTCTTGGGATGTTAAGTGGTTCGTACGGTAATTCCTGAAATTTAGCCATCATTTATTGTTACACTATATACCGATACTAAATGAAGACTTCACCAACCTGATGTGGCGTGACGTTTTAATAATAAATCTTAAATAATTGAGAAATAAAAACATATGCTGCCATCCAATTTATATAAGGGGAAAATGCGACAAACAAATATACGCATTAAGAGTTTTATAGTTAAAATCAATCCAAAAATCTCAAGTCTAAGACTTTATGACACTGAAATAGTCCTTGATTAATATAACTCGGGGCTATTTGAAAGATAAACCAAATATTACAAACGACCCCATGCAGCGATGTTAAACTAGCAAAAATAAGATAATTGCATGAAAATTTCTTTATTTTCATTTCTGTATAAAAATCACAAAATCACAATCCCTCCTTACCGCACCATATTCAGCCATACCATATCCATCCAGAAATAATAAACGTCCTTAAAATCGTCTAAAAAAGAGAATTTGCGTGTTATTTTTTCGGATAAAAATTTTGACATTTTTTTCTTATTAGTAATCAGAACGAATTAGAAGTTCATTCTGTCTTCTATGTTTTTAACTTTAAAAATTGAATACATTTCTCTGGTTTTTACCCATAATTTGAAGTTTATATATACGGACATACAAACACACATAGTTTCATTTTTATTTATTTTATTTTTTATTAATAGCGCATATCTAGTTACAAAAAACAAGAATTTGAAAGCAGTCAATTTTTGAGTACGAATTGCCTATATTAAAATGATGCGCACAAAATTTATATCAATTAAAAAATATATTAAAATCCGTTAACATCATTCTAGGGATTTCAGTAGTCGTAAGAAAGAATGTCAGTGGAACAAAGTTATTAGGACAGAGCAGTATGTATAGTACTACATTTCGGCATTCTGTCATTGCTTGAAATGCAGAATCTCTGAATAACTTGGAAAAATATCCATTCATTTAAGATTCGAAGAATTTGAAACAACATCATTGTCATCATTTTCTTATTAAAATACTATTTAATAAGAATATTTGAACCCTCAAAAGTATTTTTGTATTTTATTGTCCTTTGAAGTACAACATAAATGTTTTGTTACTGTTCCTAAAGTAATTCACTATTAGTTACATCTAAGAATCTGGTACGAGTATAATTTTCATTTATCAATATAGAATTATTCCCATTGTCATAGTAGTATTTGAAATAACTTTTCGTGTAATTGTAGTCGAGGAAAAACTGGATTTTACATATAGAGAGAATTTAATTACAATTTTCCTACTGAGCTAATAGAATATTAAACGAAATAACCAAAATGCGAACAAATTACAAGTGAATAAAAATTCTAACTAAAAGATTCTTTTATCAAGTTTTACTAATTTTTTGGACATATCCTTTTTTAGATTGCAATATATCACAATTAAAAAATTTTACTTTTTAAATCTATCTAATAAATTTTTTTTAATATATTTTTAAATAAATTGAGTTGTAATTATTGTTCAGCAGAGTAGAACTATAAATCTAACTCTACGTGTTCTTGATCAGAATAAGAATTCAACAACATAACATTTTGCTATTACCACAAATTACAATCGTTCAAATTTTTACCTAAACAATCGATCTTTGCTTGATAGTAGGGATAGATCAAAAACGAATCTGATTAAACTTTAAAAGAAATTCCTCTCACTTCTTTTAGAACCCTTTGACCGTTCTTCAATTCTTTGATCAATCTTTGACCATTATGACAATTTGGTAAAGTTTTTAGTTCTTTTTATTTGGCATTCTCCTCGTCACTTTATTCCAAATTCCTCCTTATTTACCTTGCTTACAAGGAGCCGGAAAAATTCTTACAAATTAAATTATTTTTATTTTAGTATAACAAGCTATATTTCACTTTCCAAGCTCGGGGATTTCGTATATAATTATATTAATTTGTTTCTCTCAGTTAATTAATAAATTAATTTGTATTTTTTAAATAACTTGGTCTAAAGCTCCCTTCTTATCCTCGATTTAAAATTATTACATTCATAATCATCTCACCACTTTCCACCTACTCAAATCTATTTCCATCGAAAAATATAAATTTTTATTTTTTTTTCACTCTAATTAATTTTGCACTTCATTTTTATTTTTGTGCTAAATTTATTTACTTTATACATGATTCTGTTTTTCTACATTGTTAACCCCAACAAATAGATATTTATTAATATTTTTATTACTATATCGGACTTAAGGATCAACTGTTTATTTTTGTAACATGAATTTGCAGTTCAATTGTATAATTTTTAAGTAATACACAATGGTAAGAATAGCTGCTACTAAGATAGTTTCATTCATTTAAGAACCTCAATTTTTGTCAAAAAATTATTTGCAAAAAAGATGTTATTGCTTTCCCTATAAAAACGAATCTATTAAGAACAAAGTCAAAATATGTCAAAGATTCATACAATTTACATTTTAATTACAATTGTTAGTGAAAATTGTAAAGGAATATTACAAATTGAGTTACAAATCTATTTGAAGAAGATATATGTATTGCAAGATCTCCTGGTTTATCATCAGAAAGAATATAAATGAATAAATATATATGAGATCAAATATAAATGAATAAATATATATGAGATCAAATATAAAAAATATAATACAGCCATGCAAGATTACACAATATTCCGAATTCGTGTGGATTTTTGGTTTACTACTGTTTTGTTGAGGATATTCGTTCCTTCGAATTATATAATAATATTATTAGCCAACATTGCTATTTAATACTTCTTTAATTTCAATATGAATGTTACCCATTTTAATAAACAATTTTGCATATAAACACATTAAATATCTTAAGACTGGAGAAATATTTTAAAGTCGTTTCCTCTTCCCAATGAAAACATTCATTTTACATTTATTTTCCATTCAATGAGATTTGTAAAATTCAAGTCTAGTTAAAAGAATAATGCATTCATAAACATATAGTTATCAATTCAATATAATTGACTCGTATTAATCTACATATAATAAAATATAATAAGAAGTAACCAAATCTAAACATTTTATCCTTTATCATTTTTCTTTCATTTTCTCTATCTTCATTTCTTTTCAGTCTATAGATTAATATCTTTTATTTATTTAACATGAATTTTAGAATTAGTGTTAAATGATTAAAAGATATTGAAGTAATGAAAGAAGTAATGAGTAACTAATTTTTGAGACGAATTTCTTATGATTTATCATCTGAAAATTTTTATCTATATCTGTAATTGATTGATGCACAATTCATTAAAACAATAACATACTAACTAAAAAACGGAAATCTGTTTGTCTGAAAAAAAACACATTTTCTAAAAGAAATCTTGATATTCATTGAATTTATCTTTAATATAAAAATTAATTATACAAAATTTATTATATTATTTATATATTACAGCAATTGTATGATAGTAGTATGGTTTAGTAGTTTGGTTTAGCTAATATATATTGTAAAGATTTTGTGATTATTTTGAAAAATTATTATTATGAACAAAATAAAAATGTTTTATTAAACAAATTCATTTTTAAATTTTAAGTTTTATGTTAAAAAATTTACGAAAATATGCAATGAAAACATAATCTTTGTTTCCTTATCAAGCCTACATTTCAGAATGAATATCTATCTATCTATCTATCTATCTATCTATCTATCTATCTATCTATCTATCTATCTATCTATCTATCTATCTATCTATCTATCTATCTATCTATCTATCTATCTATCTATCTATCTATCTATCTATCTATCTATCTATCTATCTATCTATCTATCTATCTATCTATCTATCTATCTATCTATCTATCTATCTATCTATCTATCTATCTATCTATCTATCTATCTATCTATCTATCTATCTATCTATCTATCTATCTATCTATCTATCTATCTATCTATCTATCTATCTATCTATCTATCTATCTAATCTTTCATAAACCTTTCATAAAATATTCCACCTAATGAGTATCAACAAACATCGATATATATATATATATATATATATATATATATATATATATATATATATATATATATATATATATATATATATATATATATATATATATATATATATATATATATATATATATATATATATATATATATATATATATATATATATATATATATATATATATATATATATATCGATGTTTGTTGATACTCATTAGGTAGAATATTTTATGAAAGGTTTATCTATTTGTTCAAACGACTCAGTATTGCAAAATTTGGTATATTTATAATTGTAAATAAACTTTATCCATCAAATATTCTTTCAGTTCTATTAACTATTCTTCAAATGCATACTTAAGACGACACTAATACATCGCTTTGCGTTTGAGGTAACTCGGAGGAAGTTGATCATAGAGTAAAATTCTGTATAAAAATTATTTATTTTTAAATCAAACAATACAAACCAAGCATGATGTTCTAAATTCTAAATTTAGAAAATTATTTTTATTATTATTATTATTATTTATTATTATTAATTATTTTTATTATTAATTATTATTATTATTAATTTTAATAATAATAATATAAATAAAAATTTATAAATGAACACTCCTTTCAATTTATTATAAAAAAATATTCAAATTTTTTATAAATAGCTTTATATCTTGATCATCAAAATTGTACAATTGAAGCCATTGTAAATTATTCAAAGTTCAATTATAATCATGAGACCTATTTTTTATTAAGCATATATCTTGTAAAAATCAGTAGATTGCTGACATAATGTGCTTATAGAAAAACAATAAAATATACATTTGAATACTCTAAAATAATGAAAAATTCACTTTAAAAATTTCAAAGAAAGTTAAGAATAAAATTGATGCTAAGTAAATGTCAATTCATTAAATGAAAAGTAAATTAAACAAATTAACCCAAATCAAGTATTCCAATTGTCATTATATTTTAAATTCAGGAAAGAGAAAGTAGCTTTAATGAAATTTATTTTCCGCCTAATTATATTTCATTTTCTGTTATTTGCTATTTAAGTAAATGTTATTATTTGTCCAATATACATTTAACAAAAAGTTTACAAAATGACTTTTAATTTAAAAGCAAATTAAAAAGTAAATATTAGAATACTTTTTAAATGTCAAGCTTTTTTTTCAAAATTTACTAAAGCGTAGAAAAAATAAAATTTTTCTTAATTACTCAAAATCTTTTTATACACAGGTGAATAAAAATTGAAATGTCGGAACTTTTTTTAATTAAATTTCATTGTTATTTTCTGTTATTGAATATATTTATGTAAACAATTTTGTAAAAATGAAATTATTTGCAAAAATGTTGTTTAAAGTGAAAATGAATAGTGGGAATATTATAATTCCTGTTGCAATAAATACTCTTTGCCAAATTACATCTTGCATTTACATATTTTTATTATCATTATTATTATTAATCTAAATGGTAGTCATTTTCATGTTTAAATTTCAGCTTGAGATAATTAGTTATTTTTAAATCCTAGCAGTGTATAAATCAATTCTCTTCTAAAACCTATTTTTATATCAAACATGCGGAAACTTTTATGTACAAACAATAATCAATAACTAATAATTAATTAGTATTCATTTTGAACCTTTAAATAGCGTTACAGTCATACATTGTTATATAAAAAATTATGTATTTGTATAAGTACTAACCCTTCAACATAATGGGAAATTCTGAAAAGTTTGTTGGCGTATATGACCAGAATTACAGTTGATTCTTATTAATCCTTACATGAGCGTTATAATTTATAAAAATTGTAAAAATATTGTATAAAAGAATTGCGTTTTACAATAATTCAACTGGATATATAATCCAGCGGTAAAACTATTAATAAGTGACACAACATATAGTATATATTCACAATATTCAAATTATATTTTTTATACAATAATAATTATGACTTTTATTTTGTTACTATTTCTATAATTTTGCATTTTTTTCTTTGTTAGTTTAAATATGCAGTTTACTTTATTTGTAAAAATTTATTTATCATTCCGTAAATAATTTTGACATTAAAATCAATCTTACTGATGCAAAAGTTGAAAATCTTTTTATAGGCCTTTAGTTAAAATGTATTATAAATTATTTGTTTATTTAATTTCAACTGTGCCATTTTCAGATATTTTTTTTCAATTATCATAAATTTTAAATAAAACTTAACGTGCTTGAACAGAAACTTTAGTAATGAAATTGAACCCATTGTTTGAACGTTAAGTTTTTATAGTTCTTGAAATTTCATGTTAAAACCATTAAATTAACAATCAATATTTTTTAACAAGTAATTTTTAATATTTCACTATTTTAAATGTCGTTGCCAATAAATCTATCTAAAATAATGCTCTATGATACATAAAAATAGAATTTTGTTGTCAAGCTAAAACTATTTTTCCATAATTTATATTATTGTTTACGAAATAATATAATATTTAAATATATAAAGTTATAAATAAATTTTATTTTTTATTAAATACAATTATATAGCATTTTTTTGTAAATTCTTCTTATAATGAAAAATTGTTAGATGCAATAATCCAGATTTATAATTTCCATTAGTCACCAAGTAGAAAAAAGTATAGTAAAGTATTGGGAAAAAAAGTAACGGAAATAAATAAAATTCATTACTTAGTATGCTAAACACTTAATATAGTTATAACAATTAAAACTTTGTTTATTCAAACATCTACCTGTAAGAAACAATAAAATATAAAAAATGATGTAGCCAAAGTAAATTTTCAAAATAATTTATTTTACACGCATCAAAACAAAAGAAAATTATTTTCATATTTACTTATGTAATAATTCTATATAAACATTAATTTCGTTATCTCTTAACAAATATCTCCGGAATCAGGATACCAATTATTTTATATGGCAACAATTGATCCAATTTAAGGGAAGCGTAAATAGTTCAGTTTTAAGTTTTAAATCCAAAAAATTATTTATATTTTATAAAATAATAATAATAAATAATACAATGTCAATGGAGAAGAAATCAGTGGTGAAATTGGAAAAAAAGTTATTATAATACAATATTACTAATAATAATAATAAATACAATGTCAATTGAAAAGAAATCAGTGGTTAAATTTGAAAAAAGTTCTTATAATAATAATATAGGTAATAATAGTAATAAAACAAGTTAAAAAACTGCTATTCAGATTAATTCTTAACATCTTATTCAGATTGTTCAAACCAAAAAAAAAATTATAAATATTAAATGTGTTATCAAATATTATCAATTACAAATATAAAATACAAAATTTTTATTTGAAAACTAACCCATATTCTTAAGCTACATTGTAATAACAATTTTTTTTAAATAGTTATTGGAAAACATAAAGTTTTATAAGATTATTAAATCTTGGAATTTAAAAAAATACATCATCCTCTATATCAAAATGTGGAGAGCAGATAAATAAATTTGAGATATAACAGAAAAAATCTGTGGGTTTTGTATTGAAAATCCAAGAAAATCCATTATTTACATTATTTACGTCACTTTGAAGACGAGTGGCTGTAAAGAATTGAATGGGCATGACACATCAAAATAAATTATACAAGCTGATGATCAAAAATATGTAAGTAAATCGCGATGTGTAATAATGAGCAATACTTTGGGGCATCACAGAAACCCTCAGCAAAGGCTAGAAAGAAATTATAAAACATTATATTATAAATAAAACAATTTAATATTTTCTTGGTATAAAAGGTTAAAAAACTATTTTTAAATTTTACTTTATTCATTATAAAAGATATAGTCTTTATATTTATTTAAACTTTCTGAAATGATTTCGTAACGTATTTCATTCATTAAAAATATTCAACTGACATTAGGACATTGAAATATATATATAGAGTATTTATTAAAAAACTTGACACTGCCTTTTTCAATTGAAAAATTTTCAATATGAAAAATTTATTTCTCTACAAAACTTTCATTAACACTAATACACTTTCTTCAACCATCCACAATTGATTTAAAAGCCATTTTGAAGAATTCTTGTACCTCTCAAATATTTCTTCAGGGGGTTGGGTAGCTAAAAATTACTAGTTGCAAGGTGTTATTTCGGTTAACTTCGCGTTTTTCTGGAACCATTTAATAACATTAACCGGGGTATGACTGTATTTTAAATTAAAAAAAAATTTAATTATTTTTTCAGAATTCAGAATTTACTTAAAAAGTGTCTACATTTAAATTCGAATAGATTTACTGTCTAATATAAGTTTTTGAATTAATTTCCTTAATATACGTTTTCTCCACAAACTTTAAGTTTTATAGACATAAGTTACCTTTAAAAATCATTATCAAATTCTTCAAAACAATTAATGTTTTGATCAATTTAATTAAATATATTGTTAAATTTTAAATAGGTTAGATCAAAACTCACGATAATTTATTATTTTCATTAAGTGGAATATTTTTTAATTTTACACGCTATAAGCTAATTATTTTTTCAAATCTAAATCATGAAATTATTTTATTTTAGGATTTTTAAAATTTTAATAAGATATCGTTAAAATAACATTAGATCATATGAAATAATAAAATTATATAAATAATATAAATAATTTAAATAATAAAAATAATTTAAATAATAAAAATAGTTTATCAAGAATTAATTTATAATTAATTAATAATTAACTTAATCATCTACAATATGAATACTGAATGAAGTATACTTGATGTATGAACGATAATATTATGTAAATATATTTGATTTTCATTGGATACGTGTTTAAAAATGATTGATATACTAGATTACAATATCACTGATTTTTTTTCCAAAATTTGGTATTATATGAAAACAAATTATGTAATGGTTTTAAGTTATTAAAAATTTTTCTACAATTAAAAATTTATGAAATTAGCGATAATATCGAAGAATTTTTGAAACATGACTCCCTATTTTTCAATGATTCGTTTCGCGAATATTCAAATAAATATTGTTATCTGCGTGTTTGTAAGTGAATGAAAAATGTAAAAATTTGATAAATAATTGAGATCAAAAATGTTTTCGAAAAAAGAAAATATATTGGAAATAATTTAGATACACTTCTTTATTGTAAATTGAAAGTCGTGTCAAAAAGGTATTTGACAGAAAATTAACCTATTTAACTGGCTACATTTTTTCGTGAAGCATTTTAGATAAACAATGAAAAAAGAAAGAAAACGAAAATTGTAAAATGGCAGAATAAATGAAAAGAATTCGACTCCAAATAAATACATTAAAAAGATTCATTTGCAAATTAATCAAGTAAATGTATTTGGGAAATAATCATATACCAAACCAATAAAAAATTCAAAATATATAAATAGAAAATATGATCCAAAAAGATCATTTAACCAAGATTTACAAAATTTAAAAGATAAATCAAAAATATAATTTTAAAACGGAACTAAAAATTCAATACACGTCTGAATGCAGTAAACATGAAATAATATGAAAATAATGTTAGAACTCATGGATCACAGTGACTAAGATTACAAGAGTTTGGGCATATGTAATGAAACGGCCGAAATATGAGTTGCTCGTTATGATGAAGAAATGAATATGAGATTCAGCAATATGAATACAATATGTCGAGGAATACTGGGACTCCAAATAGTCGGAAACTGAAATATGTTCTGAATAAAATAATTGAGTGTTCGAATAGTTATTAAAAATTTATAAGTATGATTGAGAATGATTTGGTCAGTTTTTAAAATAGTTTTGTCAGTTTTAAAGTTTGAATGTACCAAACTACTCTTCATCAATTATTCTTTCAGGGTTCCAGACTATCGTTATAAGGATTTACATCCCTACATTTCCTCTCTAAATATTCATTCACATTTGAAAAGTCAACTTCACAATACTTTGCCTCCAATTCAATCGAAATTTTATGTACTTCACTGATTTACCGTTTTACATCATTTTTTTGTTACATGAAGTTTTAGATATTAAATTACCTCTTTACATTCTCTGCTTATTAAACGCGATTTTCTCAATTTAATGAGACCATGACAAAATATATTTACTTACAAAATCTCTTATAAAGGTTGTTGAGTTTTTATTAAAATCTCATCATTAAACTAATGTAATTCTAATAAATTTATAAAAAATGATTTAAAAGCCAAAATAGTCTAGCATGTTAAGGATGATAAATTAGTATTTAGTCATTAAATTTTACATTTTATATTCCTGTTAAATCAAAATATGCTTTAATGACAAATTTAACGAGTAATAATGTATAATATAAATTTATTGTTTTTATGATTCAACGAGTACGTAGAACTGCATATTTAAATAAATAAATTGCATATATATATATCAGATTTATTATTTAGGATCAACAATTAATTATTGATCAAGAAATTTTCTAAATTTTCAGAATCAATAATTAATGGAGATTTTCCCAAAAATATAATTCTTAAAATTTCTTAGAAATTTATAATTTCATTCTTCATTTGATAAATTTATAAGTGTGATGTAATTAAAAGAAAATTAAATTCGCGTCATTTAATAAATTTACTATTTTTCTTAATTAAATTAAAATCAATTTTTCACGGAAAAAATAACTTACTTTTAATAAATTTAAAATAAAAATTTTTTATGAGCTTACTAAAACATTTCTTTTTCATTAATTAATGAAAAATTATCTATTAATATTTAAAGTTTAGAGAAATCTAAAGTAATAAAATTTGCTTTGAAACTACTATTATGTAATATTTATATGAAAGAGGATATATTTTTATTTATAACATTTACATTTTTAATAGCTAAAAAGGAATTCTTTAAGTATCAAGCAACTATAAATACTATTATTTATAAATGATAAATTTCATAATTTTTCACTAAAAAATCTTGTATCTTTCGCAGTATTTGTGTTATTTGATGAAAATGGATAAGTTTCTTATAAACAACTACAATTATCAGTACTATCATTATCGAGTGTTAACAAATCTTAGTTTATAGAATGTTTTAAAAACACAAAGGCATCTTTTCAAAAAAATAGTTTTCATTGCAAAATATTTTTCATGTTAAATGAAAACTAATTAATACACAATCGGTTTAATACAAACTTTTCAATATAATATTTTTTGAGTAAAACCATTATAATAAAATCATGTATTATTTATGGATTATATATTTCCAATAAATGCTAGGAGCATATAAGAATTCATGAATATGGTTGTCAGACAAGGTAGGGAATAATTTACTTTTTAATAGAATTAGTATTACTTATTACCAAAATTTTTTAGAAATAAATTCGTTACAAAATTGTTATGAAATTAGATGAAAAAATTGAATATTGCTAAAAAGTTGGCTTTCAAATAGTCTTGATATGAATCTAAATATATATTGTGAAAATGGAAATTACATTGCATTCTTATACATTTACTGCTAGACTAAAATAAACACAATTTATAATAAGATGTATTTCGAAATAAAATAATTGACAATTAAACAGCTTTATCAAACCTTAATGTTTTAAATATTGTTATAGACTAATCGCAAATATTTCATAAGAAGTTATTTATTTAATTACTATTTAACTTAATTTTTTAATTTCAAATTTCAATATATTATTATAATAACAATTCTTCCTCACATTTTCTTTTCCATTGGCATTGAATTTATTAAACATAACTAACTCAGTTTAATTATTAAAATACTAATATATTTAATTATAATTTCCTTCAAAAGTTTCACAGGAAGTATGAGATGTTTTAAATAACTTATATTAAATAATTATTATATGTTGTATAAATGTATGATTGTTTGTTGAAATCTTTACTTATTAATTATTATTTTTAGAAAAACCTCCATCAAATTAACGATTTTTTTAAATACTGTTTAATAATAAATAAACATTATTTAAATTGATATTATGGATTCTATTAAGATTAGAAATGTTGTGTCTAATAAGGAGTTTTATGTATTTATAGTTTTCGTCACTTATATGAATATTTCGATTTTAAAACTTTACAGCATTCAAATTTAAATTTAAAAATTCTTTCAATTTTATTTTTTAAATTATGAAATTAATTTTTTGAAATGAATGACTCACACTTTTTATTTGTTCACAATTAATTTGATAACAACAATGTAGGAGAATTCTGGTGATCTGAAAATGAGAATAAGCATTTATTTGTCAAACTATTTATAATGAACCGATTAATTTACTGTGGTTTAATATTATATAAAATATTATTCTCATAGTAGAATTTAGTTAAAAAAGTTTGTGTATAGTTGCATTATTATTTTTAAAAAATATTTTGGAAGAATGATACAATCAAAATGTAAACTGAAAGTATAAATGAGAAGTCGAACTATTCATCATAACGAAAATTCATTCTAAAAAGCCTTTTTGACAATGTTACTTAATTTGGGAAACTGTCTTAGTATATTAACATTTTTAATATAATACTATTTCTTATTATTATTATTATTATTATTATTATTATTATTATTATTATTATTATTATTATTATTATTATTATTATTATTATTATTATTATTATTATTATTATTATTATTATTATTATTATTATTATTAATTATTGTTAATTATTGTTAATTTATTGTTAATTATATCAAAAGAATATCGAGATATTTAATGATTCATAGTCAAGATTTTTATATATACAATGTCAATTGAAAAGAAATCAGTGGTGAAAAGTGAAAAAAGTTCTTATAATAATATTCATATTAATAATATTAATAGTATTATTATTATATATTAGTATTATCATCATCATCATTATTATTAAAATTTTGCTATATTTTAATTTTATCCAACCGTTCTTTAAAACAGACTTACTAATTTGAAAATTTAGGAACTACAACAATTAATATTTATAATCTTAATTCTCCAATCTAAACTTAAATATAAGATTTTATTGAAATTTTATTCATAAATTTGTCTTATATTTGAAATGTTTAATTGTAAATCGAACTTCTAAAGTCACATTTCTACAGATAAGATTAGTAAAATATCATATAATCAGTAATAGAAAATTACTAAATTGATTATTGAAAAGGAAATTTGCTTCAGAAAAAACCCAAGTAATTGTCCAACTGACCAACTAATTCATTGTTTTAAATTCCTAAAACAATTAATTTCAGCAGCAATTCTACAATAAATTCCCAAAAGACAAAAAAATATCAAATATTAAAATATTAAACCTAATTTCAATTATAGTTATGAACTGAGACAAAAATATGATAGGAAATGTTTGATACTGATAATTTTATAGGTATTTTAAATGCAAATAATAATAGTTTTCTCATAAAAAATGTACTTTGACATAGGACTGTTTTGATTGAATTCATACGATTCTGTCAAATAGGACAACACTAATTGCTGTTTCATTTGCGAATTAAAAAAAAAACTAAAAAAAATTGGATTTAAATAGAAAGCAAACATTCTAAAATTTTGATTATCAAAAATAATACCTTATTGCCATCAATAAAATCACAGTAATTTATGAATGATATCCTTAATTTCCCGGAGACAAACAGTAAAGCGAATTTGAACATTATTTCCCAGATCAAAGAGATAATAAAATATATATCACTTTAATTTCAGTATTTATTGAGGTTGAAATATATTTTTACAGAAAGATTTGGAAAGCATTTCATGTTATATGTAGTGATACTGCTATAGTGAAAAATGATGAACCTGCCTAAAAATTGATCAACATTATTTGAGATCAACTTAGATTAGAAAAAAATATAATTAATTTTATCATAGAAAAATTTACAAATTTTACTAACTCCAATATCATCTTTCAATTTAATGGGACCATTTTATCAGTCATTTTAATAAAATTTTATTATGATCAGTGAACCTTGGCGTTTTATGTGAAATTTTATAAATGTAAAAAATTAAACAATTTCGTCATATTATGCTATTTTACTATGAAGAAGTTAAAAACGCGTTTCAAATTTGTGAAAAACTTGTAATTGTAGGTGTTTCGACATATAGGGATGGTTTAGTAGATTCAGAATATAAAATTTGTAAAACTTGTAAAAAATGTAATGTCAAAGATGCATCAGGCACTGAACAGCTTGTCACAATAGTTGTGGATAAAATCAAGGCAATGGTTGATAGCGATTTGGCCAATATTATTATTATTTAGCTGGGATGTTTTATTAAATTATTATATAGTTCGGAACATCGCGCCTTTAGATTATCCTCTGTTCGGGTTTTTTAAAACTCTATATACCAAATTTAAACACATCAAAATCAATTGAATTAGTTTTCGATAACAAGTCACTTGAATTTTGGCAGAAAGAAATCCTTCAGTTATCAGAAGATGGAAAAAAGGTCATATACATAACTGTTTAAACTTATTTTTTGCAAATGATTTCGAAAATAGTAAAATACGGATAAGAATATATATTACAATCCATTACATAAAAAATCATGGTTACTGTTAAAAAATTTAACACTTTTAAAATTCACTTATTTCCGAACATTGAGAATCTATTTGTATAATATATTTATTTGTATAATTGTTTCAAATGTTTATTATGAGTATTAAATTTTGTAAAATACTAAAATAAAATAAAATAAGTTGATATAATGAAGAGTGATTAAAAAAATGGAAAGGAATAAAATTTGAAAATTATGAATTTTTAAATTAAAAGGTTTTAAATATTGTTGAATAAGATAAATCATAAATTCAGAAATGGTCACATTAATCTAACAATTACTATTGTCTTTGAAGAAAATTACTATTATAAAGATATACAAGTAACAATAGGAATACATTTGAATTTATATTTGAATTTATATATTCTTTCAATTTCACCACTGATTATTTTTTCCATTGAATTTATTAAAAAGAGAGCTTGAAGACTATAAATCAGTAATATATCGATGTTTGTTGATACTCACAAATTTTCGGCACTGCCTTTTTCAAGTGAATTTTCAAGTGAAAAGGTTATAACATAAAATAAATTTTGAAATTTTTTTTGTTTGCCTATGGTAGGACATTCGCCGTTTCAACATTAAATGTTGAAAAAAGGTTGCACGCATATTAGCTTTTTTTAAGTAAAAATGAAGAAGATTGTCCAAGATTTATAGATTACAAATTGTTAGTAGGGACAAATTTCAGATTGAGATATTTATCATGAATTTCCAGTAATTCTTTCCTTGCTAAAAAAACCATCAAACATCCTTCCCCGACGACCCGACGCCAAATTACAGACTGAATTGGAGCCGGCACTTAGGCATCACTAAATTCTAAATTTACAAAAACGACCGACGCATTCTGTGTCGACATTCCATGTTTGGTGATAAGCTTACTTGCCGCGTAGAGTTGAATAGCTGCTACAAGTTGCTTCACTAGTCGATTGGTGATATTCGCTTGGAAGGATGAATGGAAGAAGGCGAGACAATTTTGTCAGTCCGGTAGCAAATCTTACCTCCTTTTTTAAATTGCTTCGTGCATAATTCTCGGTCTTCTCTGCAAAGACTCGCGTCATTACCTTTCGTGATATCAAATGTTGTTACCGATTCATCATCAAACATTGATTATTTCCTCTTTCTACTCTTTGTGTATTGATATTACTCTACAATCGTCGTCATTCATCGCATACTTGGATTATTCTTGAGTGTCTTTCCTTTTTACTTCATAAAGAAACAATAATATTCCTTCATCAAAGGAAGTCTAACAAATTCACTAAAACTCTTGTCTACGACGGCAATATCGCTTCTTCGTTTTAGTTTCTTTGCTGATGCAGGCAAATCTTTCGCCCATACTTCAGAATTCTTGTACAAAATTTCTTTTGATTCCATTAATGATTTACTTTATAAAGGATAATGTAAGGCTTGTTAAACTTTAAATATAAAAATGAAAACAATATTTTTCTGACAAATCTTAAATCTTTTAATGAAAATATAGTAAAAATGACAGTTTTAACCACATATAATAATAATATATGTACAACCTTTTTCAAATTCTAATTTTGCAATGTCAATAATAGGAAATTTCTACATTTTTGATTTAAGCAATTGAATATAAATTAGTTTTACAAGATAAACAATACTATACAATAAATTGTTATTTTGATATTTTATTTTTTATAAAAGATTTTGTATAAAAATCCATGTACTGATGATATCTGGTGTCTTTTTAGTTTATTTGATATCTGAGATTATAATTATAATTTTATATTTATAATCTAATAAAGCTGATATTTCTCAGAATTCGAATCAGTTCATACAATAATATGGATATTTTTTGACTCCATCAAATTTGGTAAATTTAAATTTGATTCAATTCGAATGATAATTGTATCTGAAATTATTGGAGGAAAGCATACAATTTCCACTGTCTATATTTGTGCAAATTCTCAGTTGTAATTGATACATGAACCGATTTATTCACAACTAATAGGCGTCGTTTTACATTTAAAATTGAACAAAATGACAAAATGATTAGTTTATTTACCAAATATCTTTAAATTCTGATCTGTATTTTTTTCTTCTGATTTTGTATGTTTTTTTTTCAATTGTAAAAATATTTTAATTTTAATTTTAAATTTCCATCATTAGAATAATAGTTTGACTTACTGTTTTGATATTTCAATTTTCTTCCCGATTCGTTAACTTTTCCTACTTCTTTCATTGAGCCTTTGATTAATGTATGAACTGGAATTACATTTTTAAAATTTAAAATCATTAACAAACCTTATGTTCTTATTAGTTACTCGATTTGAAGGATAAATAAGTAGTACTTCAATACAATATAATTAAGCATATTTAGACCGTTTGTCTACATCGTTCTTATTCCTTGTTTTATTCTTGTTTTATTCTTGTTTTATTCTATTCCTTGTTTTTGAAAGATGTTACTAGAAATAGTTATCAAGTTGCTCGAATATTTAAAGATCTGTCATCATATCAGTCTGGTTTTGCATATTTCATTGGTTAAGAAATGTATTACAGATCTTAGGAAAGGATTTCTCAATCACAAACATTTGATTAGAAAATTCAGAGTGTCTCTACTTACTTTTGTGACAAGAGGAATTCAGAAAGTTTTTATTCAATGATTCGGAAGATTGATATTTTCAATTAAAATAACTTAACCTCTACAAACAATTATTGTGTAAAGTACCTTTAATTTGTAACTTAATATTCAGTTCATAGATTTGTAGAAAATACAGAACATTTTTATCTTTTTGATAATACTCAAAACTGCACATTTAATGTTTTTAATTTTAAGAAAAAGTGTAATTTATTTATTTAAACAGAAGACTGCTGTTAATTATTTTTTCTCTTTTGTCTAATTGACTTTTAAGCCATGAGATATATAATTTCTTAAAGATCCTTTAGATGTTATATTATCAATCATACTGGTTATTGTTGCACTAGGACAGCGACGGCGAACATATGACACACGGGTCAGACACTGACTCACACAACGAATTCAAGTGACCACAAGTTGTTTTGTTTTTTTAATTATAAAATAATAATCATACGAATGTGTTCGAATATTTATCTAATTAATGTATAATAAAAATAAAATCATATTATATTTACATGAATTGTTGTTAAATTTTTAATAGCTAAAATAATACTTGACCCGTAGGTTGATATTTTCAAAAAATAAATTCAATTGTGACTCCCTTGTCAAAAAGGTTCGCCATCGCTGGACTAGGAAGACAACAGAAATTATTACTATATTCATATTTCAACAAATCAAAAAAAATTGACACAATTATTAACAAATAATTTTTAAATGTACTTAAAGAAAGAATACCAGAACGTCGAAATGTCAATTTAATTTCACTAATGAAATATCATCTTGGTAAAATATAAAGTTCCATTTTCGTATCTTTCAAAAGCTGCAATGATAAAATATGGAAAAGACATTTTTTGAAAAGTTAGTTGATAATGCTATTATTGAAAAATGTGAAAAGTGACATTGAAACAAACGAATTATTTATGGCAATTAATTCTTTGTAGAATTACAATTACCATTCGATACAGAAGTTAATATAATTAATAAACTAAAAGTAAAAGGAGAATTACATTTATATTAAAAAGAAGTGCAATGTATATGAAGTATTTGGTGTTCTAAAACTCTGAATTTGGAAAATATATTTAATGCATTAATTACAATAAAATCCATTTCTATAGATACGAAACTTTTATTTTCAATAACTGGAAACCTTTGTTCTAGGGCCTAGAATCTAGGCTATAAAAATGAAACCTTGATGTTTTTTAAAACTTATTTTTTTATTCCATAAGAATTAAGTATTTTGTAAATTTCTATTTTGTTTTATATTAAACAAAGAGTTAATTTTAAATTATTTTAATAAGTTAAACAAATTATATTTATAAGACAATATCTTAGTTTTGGGGATCAAAGATTTGTTTCCATTAATCGTATTAAGATAATCTATTCACTCAAATAATACAACATAAACATGTAATAGAAGATATAATATTGACAATAGGGATAAGAAGTATTTATAACCCCAAAACTACTATTTTACCATTTGTAATTTTTGTGTTTTTGCAAACCTTACGTTTGTTGTTACGCTTTTTCTATTCTTTAATCTCTTTAAATGTCATTTAATAATTGTTTACTAATAAATAATACTATAAATATAAGTTTGTAAAATCGTTTATAATGAAATTTTGTCTCTCAGGTTATATATAAACTTATTGTAGGTCTAATAAAGATATCAAGAAAATTATTATTGGGATATTAAATAATTTCAACAAAAATTTTAATAAATTACTAAATGGAAGTCTTTTTCGAATTCTTTATTTATGTAAAAATATAATTTTCAATTTTTTTTTCATCATTTCTTTCAGACTAAGGATCAATATTTTTTTAATATTTAACAGAAATTTTCGACACTCCTTTTTGAAGTGTTTTTTATAAAAGCTTTTACTGTCTCGATATTTCTGTGGAATCAGAAATTACAGAAACAATTTTGTAGTGTAAGATGGTGGTAATCCAGCGTATTTCTTAAATAAATTTTGACAGAAAATTTAATCAAGATCTTAAACTAAATTCCAATTTAATGTTTTCAATTTATAAATTAGTGAGATGAGTCAAATATCGAAACTGAGTTTCTTCTTGAAATTAATTATATCACACAACTACATAGATTTATTTTTCTGATTGTCATTATATTTTTCTAAATTGTTTTTTTCTATTTGTGAAATTTTGATTTTCTTCTGTTCTTCTTTTCAAAACAATAAAAAAACCTGTAAATCATTGTTATATAAGCCAATTTTTATTAATTTGTTTAGGATTTTTTTAAAGAAAGTTTCCTATTTTTTATTCAAGTGACAATTATTTTTTAAGCTGCTGAGAATTGAAATATTATATTTATGAATTTATTTATAAATTATTATTATTTCACTTTTCCAAATGGAAATTTATGAATAGGAAATTAAATTTCTATTTGACACGAACTCGAGGAGTTCTGAAAATCTTTATTAATTATTATTATTTTTATTATTAATTGTGTTATGAATATTTTCAAATCTATAACACTAAAAACAATTATATTAAACTGGATTGTATCAAAATAAATTTAAAGTTTTTATAGGGTTAATTTTTTAATTGTAACAATATTTTATAAAACTTTAATTTCTAAATTAATAATAATATTTTGTTTTTATTATACCGCAATTTACTGTATTTATAATTTGATGTTAAGAGAGTAATTACAAATCGTTAATTGAAAATTAAAGTTTGCCCAAATTCATAATTAAATAAAATAAAATTTATAATTTATAATTTTTTTTCAATAAAAATTAACCTATTGTCACAGACTCATAAAAAGAATTTAATATATAACTATTATATTCGATTAACGCGAGATAAAATAAGCATATAAATTGTTTTAGCATTTGTATCACAAGTTTAATATTAAAATATATACATTTTTAAGTAATCAAGATTAAAATAGAAAATTTGACCCTTTAGGTGCGGAGTTAAATTTCATAAAAAGTCAGGAAATGTGTCAATTATCCGTTAAAAAATGTTAAAGATATATTTGTTATTGAAAAATTGAAACATGTAGAACGACCAAGTGAACATAATGTATTCAGTATATATTAAAAAAAATTTCCCCTGAAGGGTTGTTAAAAGTAGAAACAAATATCTATTCAATAGTATTCGGATTTATCCACATCTCGCATCTAAAGGGTTAATGAATATATTAACTATAAAAATTGTTATTTTATTAAATTTTTTTATCAAATTTTATATTATTTATTCTACTCTTCAAATTTTTATCTCTTCAAATTCAATAATTCGAAATATTAATTACTTTAGACCAACATTATAACTTATTTGTCTGAAACAACTGCCATAAATGTGACTAGAATTTTACAACAAATTTATAGTTATTTTGACGTGCTTGTTAGGAATTCATCATAAATTAAATTAAAAATAAAAGATTTGGAAATTTGAAGATTAATTGAAAATGTTTTCCCGAATATGGCCTAACTTAAAATATTTAAATTAATTCCAATAAAGCCAGAAACTCTAAAAATATAATTAAATTTACATGGACTAAAATTTTTAAATTTAATTTTTATTGAATAAATGAATATTTCTTAATAATAAAATAATTTATTGATATATTCACATATGTTATACAGTTATGTTGTTTGAGTCAGTGAAGTTTTTATCATATTTATGATTTACAATTTGATTTATTTATGCCATAAAACTAGCATCCATTTAAAATATTCATTTTCTTGCAGGAGCAGTTTTTTTTCTTTCAGAAAATTTAATGAATATAAAATTTGCTATTTGTACAAGGATAGTTATTAGCAGTTATTTTTGATCAAAATGTTGGTAGAATAATCTTACATTTTGCCATTGCCTGATTTTTCTTTGAAACTCGACATGAACTCAACATGATATTTGTAATATTGTCATTATAGAAAATGTGTATGAAAATCGATTCTTTTTATTTATTTTATTATAAAAATATTATATAACCTTTTAATTAATTAATTAATATAATTATTTGGCCAAACGAAAATATTTTATTTGAAAATATAAAATAAAATAAAATTAATTATTTAATTAAATTTTGATAACTGTCTACAAATATTGATTTACCAGAAAGTTGGAATTTCCAAAAAAAATTAAATATGAATAAGTAAAATTTTCAAAATTTGCTTTACTGAACTAAGCGACTTGATCCTAGAAATTTTTTATACAAAATTCTGGACAAATTATTGTTCAAACTAATTCCTAAAGTTTATTTTAAAATAATTTCTGTTTGGTATTCCATTAGAATATCCAGACAAATTATGTGAATAAATTACATTGAATTTATGCGATTGCACATTTCTGAATTGAACGGTCAATCTATTCCCATTTTATCAAAAAATAATTGTAAAATTCTCAGGGAAATATTTTTTGGAAGAATTGGATGATTAGTTGCACCCATACTTATACGAAAGGTGGAAAAATGTGTCGTGTATTTTGAAATTTGTCGTTGGTTCATGGAAAGATGGAAGCAAGTTACGAACTGATTGTGCTAAGAATGGTTTTAAGAAGGTTTAATTTAACTATGTGAATAGAATTATTTTGAAAAATGTGAGAAATGAGGATCGTTAGAAAAAGAAAACCTCACTACAGGAAATGATTTAATAGAACATGATATTGGTCCTATACCAGATAATTAAGCGTGTTTATTCAATGTATTTCCGATTGAATCAGATGTCACGTATAAGCCGTACCCCAAAGTCCTTTAGCAAATGAACCTTTTCTGTATAGTCCATGGGCGATACATCATAAATTATGATGCATAAATAAATTTTTATTTAAGTATTTAATTTATTTCTTGGGTGTTTTTCTATAAAGATACAATGATTATAATATTTTACATATGTAATTATCAATTTACTATACACAAGTTTATATATAGCAATTATGTAATTGTTTAAAAGTCCCATTCAAACATACGTTTTACAGTATATTCCGACAGTCTCACTACCGTCATCATGTAGGATTGAAAAAACTATATATATATATATATATATATATATATATATATATATATATATATATATATATATATATATATATATATATATATTTAATGGATGGTTTAAACTAGTTATTATTAAAACAAACTACAAATTTAATGAATTGGTAATGATAAAAGCTGACCCGGAATTTTTTATAATTAAATTTATGATTTATGAAGATAAGTGAAAAATTAAAAAATTTATATTTATAATATCAAGTTTTAAATTTACTAATTGTTTTTATTTTTATTTAGAATATTTTCTAGGAATATTCTCTACTATTTAATTTTATAGTGACAATAATTATTTTTTGACAGCAGTATTAATATTTGAAAAAAAACTTAAATATTTGACCAAAATTTGTTATTAATGGCTATTTTTTCAAAAGTAAATTAAATCATATTTTTGTTGATCATTATTAAACAATTTAACTTAAATAACTTAGGAAATTTTTTATTTGTTATAGATAATAATGATATAGATAAAGAGAGAAATAATTCTTATTTTTAGTTAGATTTAAAATATTTAAATGGTAACATTTAGTTTAATTAAATTTTTTTAAAAATAAAATAAAATTTGTTTAAAATAGTTTTTTCTGAAAGATCTAATTAATTTCTTATTATATTTTTCTATTTCTATGTCAAGAACTTAATAATTTTGGCTCACTTCTTCATACTCGTCTAATGAGTATAATTTAATTTATGGAGACTTCGATATTGCCATACACTTCAATGATTTACATTTTCTCTAGAAACTAGTGAACATATTTCCTTTGGTTTTCAAAATTCAAAACCCGAGGGATTAATAATGTTAAAACGGTGAAATTTAAAAAGAAATTTTTTGTAAAGATAAATGAAATTCTTTTTTTTTCAATTTTATTACTAAATTTATTATTTATTAAAAATGTTTTAATGAATTCATTATTCTGATTGATAATTATTATTTATTATTAATTTAAAATAAAAAAAATTACTTTAGTTGCCTAATATGTATTTGACATGAAAATTTATCAAAATAAGACTTCCTTGTTTAGAAATTTGTTGTTTGGGTTCGCAAAAAATAATCTTTTTAGGAGAAGTATTTGAGTTCGTTCTTCCACTAACTGTATAAGTCTACAATGAACATTGGACCTTTGATGTACACTGAATGTATAGACTCTACGCCTCAAATTTATTTATTGATATACGTTATTTTCTCAACATCTGATCCCTTTTCGAATATTCCACCTATCGGATACACAAACCTCCACTTGGTATTTTCCAGATTTTAATATGACTAATTTTCTTATTTTTTATCTGATTCTATAGATCTAATCAAATATTATTATTATAAGAACTTTTATTTCTTACAATTTCACCACTGATTATTTTTTCCATTGAATTTGTTTAAAAGAGAGTTTGAAGACTATAAATCAGTTTATGGTCTTCAAACTCTTTTTTTAATAAATCTAATCAAATATGTATTTATAAGCTGTTGTATTAAATATAGAAATTTATCAAAAACATTTTTCAAGAAAAAGAAAGCTTTGACTATATTTAAAACCGGTTTCACTCAATATATCAAAAAAATTTACGAAAATTTTACATGATTTTTCATAAAATACAAAAAATAACTAAATGCTAGACAGATCAATAAATTAATGTGAATAAATCAAATCTTATTGAATTTTAATGAGATTTTTTTATAATATAGTTTTATTATATTTATACACATGTTGAAATTATCGAAGATATTGGTGTTCGTTATAAAACTAATATCGAAAATCATTAGAAATAATTAGATATGCATTTTTAATTTCAATTTTAGTGGAATTACGACTAACCAGCCTCGAATGCCATTACAAACTTTAATAGTTTTTATTATGTGGCACAGATATTATATACACCTGGTTTGCAAAACACACAAACATACAAAAACTATAAATAAAAGAAAATATATAAAGATCATATGAAAAAATTAAAACGATTATACTTATAAGTTTGTTAGTAATTACATAATTACATGTGTGAGAATACAATAACATTTATTAATCCTAATAGTAAATTCAAGTGATTCGAACCAAGGTGCGATAGTTTCTTAATTATATAATAAAAGCTAAATGGGTATGAAACTAGTCTGACATTTAAAATTACATCGAATATCACATCAAACTTTATTTAAAAAAACCAAAGTAGAACATTTATTTTCTAAATAATACAAAACTCTTTTAGAATTGTTTGTTTGTTTCATAATAGAAATAATAAATTGTTACAAGCACTTGTCACTCACTTTAAATAACATTGAATGTTTAGTTTCAAAAATGTACTCAAATATTTATTATCACAAAACAAAAAATATAAGCTGTTTTAATTAAAAAAACGTAATCTAAATATTTAACAAAACATTCGTTGTATTTGTATCTCTTTCTAGAGATTATATTTATAATATATAAGTAAATTTTATCGATTCCGAATAAAGATGTCAGTTTATGTCAGTTTCGGTGAATGCAAATCCATGAAGATTTGGAAAAATATTGTAACTTTTCTAGCTAAAATTTAATATTTTGTTTATCAATGATTTCAAAATTGTTTTAAAGTTACTTTTGCAAATGTATCTGATTTGCAAATCTCCAATTTAACTAGTGACCAATACAAATACAAAAATTAATTTAATCGAAAGAATTTAGAAAAAAAAATGTTTTAGATTTTCATTTGTAACTGTAACATGAAAATTTATGTGAAATTAATAATTCGTATAGGCTGTTTTCATAGTAATGTTATGGAGTTATATTTTTTGGCAATTCTTTTTAATTAACTATTTTTAATTAAGTCTTTATGTCCCAAATAGTTAATAATTTATTATAATCGACATATATATATTTTTTAATTCTCTATTTTTTGACTCTTAAAATCTTTTATTTTCTTTACTATTAACTGACATTTCATTTTTGTTTTTTTTTCATTGTTATCAGACCAAATTATACTGACTTAATTATACTAAATTATTGATCATTCTCTTATAAAATGAAAAAACGCAAATTTAAATTTATTATTAAAATTTAATTATTCAACAAAACTTTCCAAATTCTCACATTATGACACCATCCCACTTAACCCTTTCGCGGCCGACTTTTTTTCTCGTCGTGATTTAATATTTTATATTAATTTTCTATGTTAAAATGGAACTTAAATTGTTTGTTTTCAAAATTTCAGATATTTTCGGTTTTTTGTTTTTAAATTTGAACAATACGAAAGGGATATTTAGTAATACTTTCTTTTATGTATTTGAAAAGTTTCAGTACTTTTTGAAAATATAACGGACAATAATACTCATTAAGCACCTACAGGGTTAAATAGGAATTTTTTATAGAAACTTACCTCATTTAAAACACTTTTGAATATCAGAAATTTTGGACAGGATAGTTTTTTTGGTTATATCTGTTATTTATAATGAAATATAAAATATTCAAAAACTAAACAGAGAATAATAACAAACTATATGGAGGATAATTTAAAAATTTTTAAATCAAATATAAATGTAGTCTTGTAGGTAATTAAAATTATGTATTTTGTATTTAATTAAATACAAATGAGCCGCTTTTTGTTTTTATTAAAATATATTTATATGGTTTATGAAATTTTAAATACGGTAGCATATGGAAAAGATTTTCCCACTTTTAAAATAAATGCTGTTACACGCATTATCTATTGTGCTTATTTTATTAAGTCTATTATGAATAGCTAATATTAAAGAATAATTTTAAGATTTCAAATTTTTAAATGTATTTTTAAAAAATATATATTATTTCAAATTTGTTGTAAAATCTATTCGAATAAAAATGTTAAAAACCTTTAAAAATCGATCCTGTATTATTTTATTTTTATGAAGACCCAGAGCATTTAGATTTTCCAATGACATATATCTCGAACGGTTTAAATTAGTTATGATAGCCTAGCATCATTATATAACTTTATTGCCTAATAGATATAATTGTTCAAGAATAGTAGGAAGAATATCAAAGATGAATGCTGTCTATGTCGTGTAATAATAAGTCTTACGACAAAGAACATAAGTGAGGTTATTCAGAATAATTTGAGCAAATCGAGTTTAAGTGATCCATGTGATTATTGAATCTCTAACATCATTGTTTCCATCATTTTTTGTACCTAATAAGCCACGAATAACCAATTCATTAACACTTAGAACTAAGAGAGGGTTCGGATCTGCCAAAAAGTCAATAAAACTATTTGTGAAGGAGAAAATCGATGAAAAATGTTTGGATCATGTAAAAAAAATGACCCGGAATGGAAATGAATTAGAAAGAATAACTGTTATGAATGAAGAACAGTTAGTGTCGTGGTTCTTCAACAACAATATTGTTAAGGATCGAGTTGCTTGTGATACATGTAAGGTATCCATGTCTCTTAAAAAAGTGAAAACAAATGGTTGGGTTTGAATGGAGATGCCTGAATTATAAGTGTCTAAAATACCAAACAACTCTCAACTTGAGGAAGCACAGTTCTCTTGCAGATATCGCCATTCCAGCAAAACTATTTTTGAAGATCCTCTGCTATTGGTCACAAGGTCTAAACCAAAGCAAAATTTTAAAGTTTGTGAATGTATTCAGACCTACAATATCAAAGATTCGTAAGCTGTTTTTATCGAAAATCGAGGAGTATTATGCTCGATTCCCCATAAGACTAGGTGGTCCTGGCACAATAGTTGCTGAATTTCAAAGTTTAAAGTCATCGGGGAAGAGGGCGGCGAGAGAAAAATTGGGCATTGGTAATCGTCGATACATTCACATCTCCTAGCCGAGGCTTTTTTAAAATAATCGAAAATCGGTCTAAAAGGGCTTTAATACCAATAATAACAGAAGTTGTTCGTGAAGGTTCTATTATACATACTGATGAATGGGGTAGTTATGTCGGTCTTAATGATATAAACGAATATGATCATCAGTCTGTCATACACAAATATAATTTCGTTTGTCCATTCAACTGGATTCATACCCAAAATGTTGAAAGCTTCAACAACAAATTAAAGTTGAAAATAAAAGAAGATGAAAGGATTAAATGATGAAGGTAGAAAGATGTTTGTTTGCGAATTTTCTTTCATAGATCATTTCAAAGGCGATTCGTACAATAAAAGAATTGAGTTACTGCGGTTTAAGGCAAATTAAATTTGAGTTTAATTTGCATTTTATAGCTTTTAATTAAAAATTTAATTTTTATTGATATTTTTTACGGGTCATTTTTTTTACATGATCCAAATGTTTTTATTGAAAAATATTATTACTGAACTTATAGCTCAATTTTAATTAGTATATAAGCTTGCTTTTATTATCACAATCAAGAAGAAACTCATCACACATAGTACCACTAACATCTTCACAGTCTTCTGCAACATTGTCAATGTCTGAATTGCAATGTTTTGTTTGCAGTGTATAAAAGATTTTGCAGTATAATTGACTCACAGGTTAATTTTTTAAAAAAATTGGAAAAAATTGCGATTTATACTGGTAAAATAAGGTAAATTAAAAATTTTATTTTTTTTAATTTAAACTTTTTTAACTTTGAACTTTTATTTAAATATTCATATCCATAATTACTGAAAAATAACATTTAAAAGATTTTAATTTTATAAATGAATTTTGCATATTTATTTTTATATAATTTTTTGTAATTCTTTTTAAGCCTTTTATATACTTCTTCATCATTCATTAGTTATTTCCAATTTTTTACTTTCCTTTCAGACTTCAAATTAAAATTATAGTTATAAAATTATAAAATTCAAGTGGTTATAAGTATTTTATTCATATTTGACTATTCTTATTATTTATTGTTTTATACAATTTTTTAAAATGAAACTCTAGATCAACTTTTTAATTACTTCAGACCATTAAAATAACTGAAGACCGGTTAAAAGCAATTATAAAATGATATTACTACTCTTGTCAATATTAAAATTCGTTTTGTTACTTTGATTTCAGATATATTCAATATTTTTATTTCTCATTAGGTCGAGGAACACAAATCTTTTCTGAAAAATCTAGCAAATTTGCTGGACAAATTTACACCAGAAAATAAAATTGTTACTCAAAACTTATTTACTTCATGGAACGAAAAACATTTGAATCATTGCTCAGATAATGTCATTGCAGTCCTAATTATCACCTGTAATAGGTCAAGTGGACTGGAGAGAACACTTAAACAAATTATCAAATACAGATCTCAGTTAGATTCCAAAGCTAATCTATTTCCTATATTCATCAGTCAAGGTTGCAATGACCGGCCTACCAAGGACATTGTAGAAAAGTATAAAGCAAACATATCAGGAACTTTATTTTACCATCAGAAAGATGATGAACTAATGAAAAAAGTTAAAGTCAAAAGAATGTTCGGTAAGGTAGTGGTGATTTAAAATTAAATAAAAATAACAAACTAACAATATTTTGAAATTATAGTACCATAAAAATGTGTTAAAGACAAACAAACAAACACACGCATATATATAAAGCTTATCGTGTTTATAAGAAAAATTTTCTTTTTCATTTAGTTTTCTGATATTATAGACGTTATTTTGTCAAGAAAAATCAACGGGAGTTAATTTTACATTGCAATATAATTTTCATTTTGATACTCTTTATCTTATTTTTTTCGGACTTTATATCATTAATGTGTTCTATATTTAACATGAAAAATTGCCATGTGTTCTCTTAAACATATTCTAATTGATTTATGAATAATAGAGAATTTGTTATCAAAATGGAATAATAATTATTATCCTATCATCAATGTTTCACAAATAATGCTTCTAATAGTTACTGAAGTTTTATGATAAAACATTAATATATCAGTCATACCTATATTTCATATTGCAAATTTTAATAATCTCACAAATAAGTACTTATTCTACTAATTTGGAACGGTTCTTGAAGCTCATGTACAGAGATAATGGATAGTCTTTCAAATGTGTATGGCACTACATCAATTGCATTACAATTGATAAACGAGATTATAACACAGATAAACCAATGTACCAGATTTATTAGCCAACCTACTACATTATTTTACATTAGTTAGAAAATCATGATTATTTTATTAACCATTATTTTCATAATGATATATGTTGATTCCTCATTGTCACCATATATAAATCCTTTCGAATATCGACATCGCATTTCATCATGCTGTTATATTTCGTCTCATGAATACCAACAGTTTTCATTTCCCAGAAAGATGGTTGAAACATAGTTTGTCCATCTGGAAGTTCGTATTAAAAATCAAGAGCGATATACGAAAGTTTTTCTTTAATATCTTGAACAATTTCTCTTTCGGCAGTGGTTCTAAAACTGTATCCTCTGTCTGTCGTAATTTCTTTCTTTGAAACCATTCAAAATTAAAAAAAAATCATCATTCCAAAAATCTTTGTGTATGCGTACCCCAACAGGCAAATACGATCAATAATCAATAATTAACCATTAATTTAACCATAATTTAAAAATTTAAACAAAATAAAAGACAACAATTTGCAAATTGAATTAAAAATTTACAATACTAATCTTGATTTTAGTTATATATATATATATAACACTTAATATAAATAAAATATATTAATAATATTTTCAATTTTTTTGTGCCACGTTTTTCACAATGAATTTTCTAACAATCTGTTCCATGACATAACCATATAATTCCATAAATATGTCGTTAGATTAATGTAAAGTATTTCATTTGTTTTAAAAAATCATTAAATTACTGTAATAATAGATATTGTTTTATGATTTAGTTTATTTTTGCTGATATATTCAAAACGTACTTTTTAAAATTTTATTAGAAACTTGAAATAAAAATAACCTTAAGACTTTTGATTGCCATAGTATTTTTTTACGTGGAGATAAATAATTTATACGTAGACAATCAATTGAATATATAATTAATTTTAATTATTAAAACATGTTCATAACGCCAGTCATCGTGTTTAGTGATGCAAATTCAGAGCAGAAAATAATGATATTTCTCTTTTTGTAGTAATTGTGAAGAATTTTCATGTTTATTAAAGAATTTCACACACCCACACCCATATATATATATATATATATATATATATATATATATATATATATATATATATATATATATATACTTCTAATGTTAGTTTTTTTGTGAAAGATATTAGTTATTTGATTTTTCATCAATTTCAATTTAGTAAAATCTTTTGTTCAACTTTGATCTTTTAGTTTTCTTTTAACAATTTCTTTATTTTTATTAAGATTTTAGATCAATTTATTCCCTATGTCACAAAATTTAATATATAGTTGTAATGAAAATAAATAAAATTTTAGAAGAATTTCACTTCACTTTCATTGTTATTTTTCCGTTTTATTACAATTTTTAATTATCCTAAAAATTATTTTCTTCAAAAATATGACATTTTCTGGAATTGTAATTTTCTTAGTGCAAGAATTTTTCAAAATTATTCAAATCATCTTTGTTATACTAGTAATAGAATTCCTAAGGAAGCAGTCAATCTATATTATCGACAAAAATTCTAAATAAAATAATTAATTTATTGGATATTAACTATTCGATTCTTACAATTTTTTCTCATTAAATATTTTTTGATCGGGATTATTTTTACATCTTTGTACAAATTAATAATTTATTTTTTTTAAATTAAAGATAAATGAAGGATTAAAATGGTTTTATTTACTGACGAAATTTAATTTATGGTATTAATGATATAGCTTACAGAATTACTCTTTTAATTCAATTCCAAAAGATATAACAGGAATACGCATATAGTGATTATTATTATTATATTCTTTAAAATTATTAAGGAATTTTTGAACGAAATTATGTATATACAAGTGCACTAAACTTAAAGAACTTTTATGGAGATTATATTATTTTCGAACGTTATAACTAAATCAAAAGTGTGGTTATTATTAAATTTGAAAGATCTTTTATTGTACAAAAGTAGCTCCAGAACAATTATTGTAAACTTTAGATTTTTCCAAACAACAATTTTAATTCAATTAATAAAAAAATGATTGTACATTTTTAATAACAAAATAAAAATTGAATTTATTCACAATTATAATATATTAAACTGGTATAATAAACTGAATACATTTTAGAGATTTCAAGTCAAGCACAACTGTCATTTCAAAAAAAAATTAGAATTTTTTAAAACAAAAATAGACAATTTAAAAGCCATCATTTCGCATAAAATATCAGAATAAATAAGAAATATTAAAAACAATTCCATGATTCATCTAATAATGGTTCAAAAATTAATTTCTAATTTTTAATATTTTTTATCAATAAAATAACCAACCAAAAAGGAACAAAATTATTTATAACATTAATACTTGCACATTTAAATATTTTATTCCTGGCCATATATTAAAATTTTGAAAAAAATAAATTCCTTAGAAAATATTTAAATATTTATAAATTAATGAAACATGTAAGTTACGGTTAGATGAATATTTTGGCATATAGATTTTAGAATAATGAAAAAACCTAATTTTTCACATGTTAATTGTACCATATTGACAACTATATAAACCAGTGTTGTCCAAACTGTGTGCCGCGGGTGCCCAGGTGTGCCGTGAAATTTTTTTAAAAAAAGTCAAAAAAACCCTGTTTTTCCAAACAACTTAATAAATGGAAATTGAATTGTGGATATTTTAACAGTTATTTCAAATTTAAATGTTAATCAGTCAATTAAATCAAAGAAGTATGGTTAACATTGATCAAGAATTAAGAGTTTGTTTGTCAAAAATTCCACCACGATTGGAACTTATTTGTTCGGAACATCAAGCACATAAATCTCATTAACTATGTTTTATGAATTTTTCATTCACTAATTTTTCTAAATTTAAAATTTTTTACATTAAATTTATTTCAAGTAAATAAGTTTTTCATTTCTTATTAAAAGATTAGTAAAAGTGCAATAAAAAATTGCAAATAAAGCAAAAAAAAATTTAGGTGTGCCGCGAAAATTTTTAATTCAGTCAAGTGTGCTGTGGCTCAAAAAAATTTGGTCTACACTGATATAAACTCTAACACTAATGCAATTATTACCCAACATTTAATCATATAAGTTTAATCTATTTGATTATATTATATTTCCAAAATATAAGTCTATAACTAACTTATATAAGACATAAACTACCCGAATTTCTAAAAATAAAATTTTTAGGAATAAATTTCACCTTTATACTTTTATAATCCATGAGATTTTTGTGTTAAATTATGAATAAACAACAGTTAATTTTGTCATTCCGACTCTTAAGATAAAAATTTTTAAGTTTAGTATTTCTGAAATTTTTATGTAGAGATTTATGTAATTCAGAACTAATTCTAAATTTTAATACTTCTTTCAGGCCTTAAACTTTTATAAAACTTATCTGTGTAATAATTTTGAAATTTAGCTTTTGTTAATAAATTTATATATATTTTGATTAAAATTTACTATATTTTGATTTTTAAAAAATAGTAGAAAAATTTAAAATTCTAATAACATAAACAGAAAAAATTTCAATGAATTTGTAATTAGTAGTTTAATCAGTAAAATGATGCAAATGAGTTTTGAAATAGAAAAGTACTTATTAGATATTTGAATGATTCCAATGATTAATTGTTTTTTTTCTGATAAAAAATGATTATCAAATTTTGATGAATTTTTGATTAAGAATTATTATAATATTCATAAATGAGATGTTTAGTTTGTAAAATATTTTTTTTTGAGTATTCATCTTAACCGTTTGCGGACGGAATTAATTTTAATAAGTAGTATACGAAATATACGAAATCTTTTAGTATACGAATGCCCGATATCGTGGTATGATTTTTTTTAAGTTTGGCCAGCACAGCTGGCCATTATACATTATTGAACGTAAGGAACAACATTAAAGATAACTTTAGGAGTTTGACCTATAAAAGAATGTTACCATTTGGTCACATTGGTCACTTCTAAAATTATTAAGAATAAATTAGATTTTAAACGTTTATTTCATGTTGCACACATTGCATTTGGTACACATTCCGCAATCAACAATAATACATTTTCACCAGCACATCTTCGTCTTTTCTCACATGGATGTATATGTTACGGTCCATTTGATTATTCTGGACATTATTAATCTAAAATTTGATTGGGCAATTTGGGAAATTTTACGACAAACTAGGATAATTTTAATAGGTCAATATTAATACCAATATTAATACCAATATTAATACCAATATTAATACCAATATTAATACCAATATTAATACCAATATTAATACCAATATTAATACCAATATTAATACCAATATTAATACCAATATTAATACCAATATTAATACCAATATTAATACCAATATTAATACCAATATTAATACCAATATTAATACCAATATTAATACCAATATATATACCAATATTAATACCAATATTAATACCAATATTAATACCAATATTAATACCAATATTAATATAGGGTTTTCCGACCTATTTAGACACTTTAACGATCAAATTAGACATTTCAAAAAAGTGATATATATTTCACAATCAATTTAGACAATTTTCCTATCAATTTAGACAATCAATTAAAGAATACTTATTAAACAATTTAAAATATGTCTACATTCCCTCTGCATTTGATACCCATGAATAATAACGAAGAAACAGCGGTAAATGACGTAAATGACCGGCACATAAACAATAACGTTATTGACACAAACGAACCATCATCCCCGGGGGTGAATGCTGTGAGGGACGAATCAAATAATGCCTCTGTTGAATTGGAAACGACTGTCAGTGTAGATTCGCGTGTAAAAAAGTATGATACAATTGACCAGCACGCAAGAGAGCGTGTGATTTCGCTTTATTCTCAGAACATTACGATTTCCAGCATATCTGAAATGGTCGCAATTAAAAGAACAAGTGTATATAATATCGTAAAAAGGTGGGAATCTGAAGGAAGAATAACACCACTGAAAAGGGGCGGCGATAAAAGATCGAAATTGACGCCGAGTGAAAAACAAACTATTAAAGAATGTGTTGATGAAAACCCAATTCTGACACTGAAAAACTTGGTTGAGATGACGATAAATAATATTGGGAAAAATGTATCTATCCCCACCATTGATCGTTGTTTACGCAATTTCCATTATACTTTGAAATTCGTAACACTTTCACCGGTTAAGAGAAACGATCCTACGACATTGGAGAAGAGACGTATCTACGCTGAGAGATTTTTAAGTATGCTTTTAAATAATGATGATAAAGCATTTGTATTTGTGGATGAAGTTGGGTTCCAGGTTTGCACAAGAGTCAAACGGGGGAGGAGTTTAGTTGGTACAAGTGTCATTGTAAATACACCGGCGACAAGATCTCGCAACATTTCCGTTATCGCAGCAGTATCAAAGTATGGAACTCTAAAGTATGAAATAAATCCAAGTCCTATAAACGGGGAGAAATTTTTGAGTTATATGGTAGAGTTAAACAATTTATCGATAAACAAAGGAATTACAGATCCAATTTTTATCATCGACAACGCTCGTATACATCATTGTGCTCGTTTTATTTCCATATGTGAAGCTGAAAACATCAAAGTTGTATATCTACCCCCCCCCCTACTCTCCATTTCTTAACATTATTGAGAATTGTTTCAGTAAATGGAAGAATCATGTGCTCAGAGGTAATGCAAACAACGAAAATGAATTAAATGATTTGATTATGGCAGGATTTGACATCCTAACAAGCGAAGATTGTGGAGGGTATTTCAGGAGAATGTTAACTTATATCGAAAGAAGTAGAAATATGGAATTGATATATGAATAAAAATGTTGTGGATTTGCCAAACTTATTCTTAATTTTATTGTCTAAATTGATTGGAAAATTGTCTAAATTGATTGTGAAATATATATCACTTTTTTGAAATGTCTAATTTGATCGTTAAAGTGTCTAAATAGGTCGGAAAACCCTATATTATAATTAATACAATATTAATTAACCGATGTTAACGGATGTAAGTAAATAAAAAAGCTATGTAACTCGAAATGTCACCAAAAAAGAAGCTGCTCTAATAAATAAAAACTCTTGGATTTGAAATTTTTGTGTAAATGTACATACTTATTTACTTTAATATAATTTTGTATGTAATAAAATATGAATAAAGAATTTCTTAAGTTGCCCATTCAGTTTCCAGCATTATTCATAATGACCGGTCATTATCCATAATGCCCAATTATTTATATTGACCGTAACATATATAATGACAAATGCCGTCAAATCTAATAATTCATGCTGTAGTACCAACTTCGTTTCTTTTTCGGGTTGGTCCTGTTGACTTTGACGCCTCAACTCAATCCGAGTCTTTTGCGATGAACCAACTTGGTGCGACTGCCAGGAGTTTTGTTTCGCGCTATCGATGAGCCAGGTGCAAATGCTTCTCTGCAATTTCTTAACTCTGGTACCAATCTGTTAAAGATTTATAAGATAAATGAAAAGAGTAAAGCTTGTATATTTTCATCAAAATCGTCAATCATCTTCAGAAGTGGTGCTTCGCATTTACCAAACCTGTTTTTAAACTCAGATTTTGATCGAAATTATACGTAAATGTTGCTCTGGGTGAAAGTGCTTGTGCAGGTTTGATTTTAGATGATCAGTAATTGACCACATTTTATCTTTTTTGTTTGCTTTAACATTAACTCTGAAATGAAATTAATTTTTTTTGTCCTTCAGTGGAAACATTCATATCATTTGAGGTCCTAGGTAAATTTTGCAAAATTAGCTACTCTGATTTTAGTGAACGTTTTTTCATCCTAGCTATTATATTTGTCTACCGAAAAGCTTGTGGTATATTCAGTTGTTTCAATACGCCAGCCATTACCTAAAATAATTTCAAATCCACCTTCTACCTTTTCAATCATCATATTCACCACTCACATTTCTCTCCATATTTGATGATTCTTTATACACAAAAGAAAGGTTTTCGTTACCTGCTCTTGGCTTCTCTAAATAATACAATGCTTCTTTTAACGAAATTTGTCTAAGAACAATAATAAAGTATTTATAAAAAATTGTCAGAAGTACCCAACGTAATCATATAGTTACGCCTGCTACAGGTTTTTGCTAAAAATATGAGGATTATCAAATTCTGTTTTATTTTATATATACATGAGTCTATGATAAATAATGATTAAATTGATTAAATTGATTAAATTAAAACAGCACAAAAAATTATTTACCCTTTTATGTTGTTATTAAAAACGTAAATGTCTATTTTTAAATTTTTCAATTCACTTATAAAATAAAAACACAAAATGAAACACAAACTCACTTCATATCAATGCTAATGTAATTGCATATGTGTATCCTAAACAAAACAGACAGACTTGTCGATGAATTTGTCACGAAGGCGTACTTTTTATGTCTTTTTGAATGAATTTTAGTGGTCACAATAAGACAAATGGGGTTAATGCTTATTGGAAAATTTGGCTGAGTCAAAAAACTTAAAATTTCTATATATTTTATTTCTATTAAAATTAAATTTATGGATCAGTAATAAATATTATCGAAAAATTTAAAATGCTTTCTATCTCATTATTTAAATTTAATAAATTTCGTATTTATTCTTTTTTTTTATCACCAGAAGTAAAAATAATTTACAGATATACTTGAGAACAATTTTCTTCTGTATTTTACAAACTTGAGTATTGAACCTCTATGTCTATTTACACTGTCCACTATTGTTCGTTTGTTTTGTGCTTTTGCCAGGTGCCTTCGTATATTTTATCCTTAGCATCTCAATTTCTGGTTGTAATTTTCATGTGTTCACATTGAATATTAGCCATCACTATAAGGTAATAATTACTATAATTGAAATCCAAATAAAATAAAATAAAGTAAATTTTTTTATCAATAACTATATTAACTAACTTTATATTAAATTATCTATATTTAAAATTATATATCAATTTATTTATAATTAAAATATTATTTAATTATTTACAAAGTAAAAAAAAGTTTTTTAAATAAACGAGAATGGACACGTTACAGAACAAAACTAGTGATGAAATGTAGGAGCCTGAAAATTTGTGCTCAGTGATTTTTCCAATAATTCGATTTTCAATGTTCAACTATCAACTTCCAATTCTTTATCCTATTTAGTCCGATCATCTGTAGAACCAAGACAATCAATCATGAATATCGTTTACAAGCTGATCAGTGGATAACTGATGATTATTATAAGTACCAACTTTGAATATATTGGATATAAAAGCTTTTGAATTTTACCAGATGTCTCTAATTATATACATGTTTCGAAAACGTTAATCTTTATGATTAATAAAGTTGAAAGAAATATAAAATATTATATAAAACTTTATCTACATTTCAAAACTTTGTAATTTATATTCAGTATTATTATGTTACTTTAAATATTTTAAAGATATTTCTAATTTATTTATTTTTATTTTATTTTCAATTATAGTTAAATTTTTTCGGTTTAACACATTGTTGAGACTCATTTTTCACACAAACAGTTCCTTATTTAACTTTACTTTGATTTAGTGTAAATATAAACCCATTCAGTTAATTTATATGTTCATTTAGATGAATAAATAAATATTTGTTTAGCTTATTCATTGGTTACAAACTATTTTGTTGAAAGAAAAGATACTAAAATAATTTTGTTTCCGATTCTCCAAAACAATACTTGACTATTCAAACAGTGTAGAGTTTTGAATTTTACTATTTTGCCTTATAAAAGTTGAATAATCGCGGCATTTAATATTTCGATAAATATAATTGTAAATAATTTGCTTCCATTGTTATTATTCTTTTCAATAAACTTTATAAAAAGTTATTTTACAACTAAATAATATTATAAGAACTTTTTTTTCAAATTTCACCACTGATTTCTTTTTAATTGACATTGTATTTATTAAAAAACTTCACTATGAATCAGTTAAGATATCGAATTCTTTTTTTATTTTGATATTCACTTGAAAAAGGCAGTGCCGAAAATTGGTGAATATCAAAAGAAAATGAAACATCGATAATTTTACTGATTCATAGTCAAGTATTTTAATAAATACAACTAAATAATAGTTTATGAATTTCTATTTTTTAATACAATGAAAAATAATTGCATTCACAAAATATCGAATGAAATTGTAGAATACAATAGGGCGATATGATTAATTGCATTGTAATTTTTTTATGTACAAAAAAGTGTAGTTATAATTTTTTACTTACTCAACCGAAAATATTTAATTAATAGTTTTTATTTCAATTTAAAACATTATCAGTGAATTTTTCAATTTTCTTTTTCACCACTAATCCTAGATAAAAGATTTTGTTATTAGATGACAATAGATAATTGCTAAAGGATAATTACAAACTATATAGACCTATTCTCACTTTGTAACAAAAGTATCGATTTTAGTTTGGTTTGTTTTTTTATTTTTATTTAGTCTTCCTTTCAGGCATTTTTATAAGAATTCCATTAATTGTGATGTATATATGCTTTATATGCAAATTAATAACCAAATTAATTCAATTCAAAACAGTTTATTTCTAAATTTCTGTTTATACATATAATAAGAACTCTTATTTCTTCCAATTTCACCACTGATTATTTTTTCCATTAAATTTATTAAAAAAAGAGTTTGAAGACTATATAAATCAGTAATATATCGATGTTTGTTGATACTCACGAATTTTCGGCACTGCCTTTTTCAAGTGAAATTCACTTGAAATCACTTGAAGAAGGCAGTGCCGAAAAATCGTGTCAAATAAGTGTATCGATGTATAATCTGAAAACCAATTAAGATAGAAAAATTGAAAACAAATGTTTTTTTATTTTCACAATTATATATTTTTGAATAGATTTCAAAAATTTTATCATAGAAATAGGTGAAAAATAATTAATTGCCGTCTTGTTTTTGTTTTTAGAACTAGGTACTTATGTTAATTATTGCTTTCCATCATGAATACTGTAAAAAATAATAGCC
Source organism: Schmidtea polychroa (assembly GCA_959609185.1). Taxonomy (NCBI): domain Eukaryota; kingdom Metazoa; phylum Platyhelminthes; order Tricladida; family Dugesiidae; genus Schmidtea; species Schmidtea polychroa. Next base: position 60,666 of record CAUHTR010000690.1, read on the forward strand.
GATTCTAGTTGGCAGAACAGTACTTAAATGAATGTTGAATTTGCATTTAATTTTTCGTTGCTTTCAAAACAATGATCTCTTTCCAACCTAGCTCAAAAATTTCATGAAGTTTCACACTTATGGTATAATCTCTTAAATGATTATTTATTAATTAAAAAGAGCTTGAAGACTATAAATTAGTATATATCGATGTTTTCGATATATTACTGATTTATAGTTTTCAAGCTCTTTTTAATAAATAAATAAAATGAAAAAAAATCACTGGTGAAATTTGAAAAAAAAGTTCTTATAATGTTAAATGATTACTTGAAATTGAATTATTTATTCAATTGGCAAATTTCGTTGGCAGAAATGAGAATTTTAAAGAACAAAATTATAATTTTTAAAACTTATAAAATACTTATTGGCAGACTTTTGAATTTTTTTTATCTTAGAAACATTTATAAATTCATCAATAATATCTATGGAAGTTTATAATGTTCAGGATCACCATTAGCTGTGACTTTAGGTGAGTAGTGGTTGGGTTAGATTTTAGAAGTTGGTTTTTATTTTTAAGGTAATGGTTTTAGTAAATAAATATTTAAAAATATTATTTGTTTTAATGAAAATTAAGTGAACAGTGCAATATGGTGTTTATTGATAAAGTTTTACAATGAACTGTTTTAACAAAAGCTAAAAATACTACTTAGTTATTTATTTAATTATTTATTATTTAATTTAATGTTTAGTGTAAAATAGTTATTTTCATATCCAGTAGTTTTTTATTTTACTATTTTCGCACGTAATTTCCAAAACGAATTTAAATTGTATTCGTTTAGGATATTTTAAGATCTCTGATCATTACCGAAATGCAATTGACTGGGTGCTAGGATTAGGAAATCAGACATATGAATACCAATTATATTCCAACCTTAATTTGAATGAATTAGGTTCACTGTTGATTGTTGAAGATGATTTAGATATTGCACCGGATTTTTTCAGTTATTTTAGTGCCACTAATTTCATATTAAGAAATGACAATAAATTATTTTGTGTTTCCGCTTGGAATGACAATGGGAAAAAGAATCTCGTAAATCAGTCTGCCAATGAACAATTATATCGGTAATTTTATTTCATTTACATTTATCAATGTTTTAAAAATGAAATCAAATTCTTGATTATTTTATAAGTAAAATTCCAAAATAAAGTATAAAATTAAAAACAAATTTCTAAAATCATTCTTGTTTTTCGGTTTATTGAAAATAATAATATTTTCTTCGAGAGTCTGTTGCAATGTTCCAAAACATTTTTTACAGATAATATATGTATTTTTAAAAAAAAATTTGCTATGCACCACACATAATGAAAAAATATGGAATTTATGAGTAATAATAACCCTCTTATCACATAACCTTCATGGACACAAAAGAAACCAAAATAAGCAGCAAGATTCTTTTGAAAATTTAATGCTTATGAATGAGAATGTTTTGAATAGACATTAAAAGAAGATATTCACAGTTACTCACAAGCTGTTTAATTTTTATTTTTTAATAGTTGAAAATGTGTGTGTATGTAAAAGTTGACTGAAAAAGGCATTGTTTAAGGTGTTATGAGTCTGAATTTGAAATAAATAATTAGGTCATTTTGTAGAGATTTAAATTCTAGCTATATATTGTTTGAGTGAAAATCTCTCAAGTTGTTTAAAAGGATGTGTAAATTCAAAAATGGTCCACTAAAAATGAAATTTCACAATTTTGATTATAATTTCAAGTATATTGACATAAAAAATTCTTATAAAAATGAAAATTAATGACGTAAACAAAATTTAAACTATTATGTAATCGATAATTAAAACAAAACTTAAAAAATAGGGGTATCATTCGCCCCAAAAAGAATTGTGAGAGTCGAGGATTCCTGTTGGGCTGGAGTCCACAAATATTTGACACATTTTCTAGTGCATAGATGAAAGTATCAAAAGTTGTCTGTGAATTTGAATTTAACCTCATTTGATGAGATCAGGATGATAGGTCAGTACGGAGCTATGATCATGTCATCAGGAATATACTTTCACTCTTCTTGGAACAAATTGTAAAATTGCTAAATATTTTTAAAAATTTATTAATACAATTCTACAATTTATACGATGGAAATTTGTCACTTGAGCAAAATAATGTTCTTTCCTAAGCTATAAACAACCTTAATTTTATTAAGAAAAACGATCTTAATGTACAAATAATTGAAATTTTGTGTCAAGAAGTAAATGAAACATAATGAACTGGTAGATCATCCTAATGTAATGTTTTTTCATTGTCGATAAATAATGACCAGGAACTAAAACAGAAGTGTTCTTCATTAAAAAAATGTCACCAAAATCACACTAATTTTTCTGGCAACGAATAGGTGAGGATAGATTGATATTAACACTAGATTTATGGACTGAGCCAATTTGACTCATTTAAAATTAAATTGCTACATATATATATAATACTGATTTATTATTTTTTGAATACATATGTTGGTTTTTAGATATGTCATGAAATATAGGTAAATATTAATTACTCTCCTCTACCAACTCCATCATTTCGCATATCGAATTAGGCATACCTATTTTTACGGCTATTTTTACCCGTAAATCTAGTGTTAAAATTAAATACGAATATCCAAGTTCATATTAAAGAAATAAAATGTCAATTCCATGTTCCTCTACTTATTTATGTAAAGTAGAATTTTCCACAATATCAGCGATCCAAATAACATTAATAATCTTCTGTTAATATTATTAATAATTGTATTTACGATTTTATAACTTTTAGATTTTTAATAATTTTTATATAATTCTTCTTTGAATATAAATATACAAATTCAGAATTATTTATATAATGCTACTGATATGAAGTCCCTGACTATAGGTTGCTAAATTGNAAGTACTTGTAATTTATATATCACTTATGATAAAGCTTGTCGATAGAAAATTGAATTTCATCTATATATTATATGAATAAAATCCCAAGAAAATTACGTTAACTGTATGAAAAATACAAATTTATCGTAAAAACATGTATGTATTACACACAAAGCGACAAATAGAAATTGTAATTCCGCCATTTTGTAGTGCATTAAATTCTGCCTATACATGATTACACTTAAATCCCGATCGGACCTGTGTAAATGGGCAGAAAAAGGAGAAATACAGTAGAGTAGGTTAACATGTGGAGCCGGGTATGACCTTTTCATAGATCTCTGAAAGACCTTCCGAATAATACCCTTGTTTGGCGGTTTGACCTTATATAACCTTTGGAAATTCAGATTTAAAAATATGATGAGTCATCTCATGGGTCGTCCGGTGAGTCACACCTATGAGACACGCTTATGAGTCATTAAACATTTTTAAAAAATAAAAAAACAGCCTATGGCCTGTCCCGAGTCAAATAAGGGTCACATGCAACGGTGCGGAATTCTATGGGTAACAAACAAACTTTCATCTTTATATATTAGATTTGTTTTAGAACAATTTCCAATATTTTTAAAAATGACATTTTAATTAGTTTTGTGTTCTTTAATTAGACCATGTAATTTGGTTTGTAAAAAACATCCAGATTTAGTAAGAACTTTAAAAGTCGTTGTCTTTTCCTGTATTAGAGATTCATTTATTGCACCAAAGTTTAGTGACTAGAGTCATTTCATTTTGGAATTGCTTGCATTTACTAATAAATAATTGAAGATCTTATTAAACAAGTAAAAATATATAATAGTGTTCGGTTTATTTCTCTAAGTAAAATTTGTACATCACTATATAAATAATTGTTTTATATTCCAAAAATATTTTTTTATCTTGTCGACAGTTAAGACATAAAGGTACTTAGTAATTGTTATATGAAATCATCCAAACTTAAAGAATACCTTCAAGCAGTTCATCCAATTAACGCTAATGCCACAGAAACTCCATTCAAAATTCAAGGAGTCCGATTTGAAACAAGCAAAAACTTACTCAATTACGGATTTTTGCCACATAAAAATCGAGCTTTGAAATCGAGTTATCGTGCGGCATTGAGTATTGCAAAGGATAATAAAATTTCATACAGTCATAGAAATACTATTCATGATCGAATTAAGGATATGCCGGAAAATGTTTTGAAGCAGATTATGAAGCAAATAAAAATATTCTGGCAAAAATTGTCTCGCAACTGGATGATGTTTCTATCTGGAAAAACTTCAAAGCACTTTCGACACTTTTGACACTGAAAACTGAATAAGAAACCCTTTTCACAATTTCACTGGATCAAATTAGTAAGGCAAAATATGACCTTATTGAATTTCGGAATAACAAGTAAACACGCAATGTTTTTGAAACTACGATGGTGGAACAGATTAAACATTAAATGAGGTTTAAAGTTTCAAAGATAAAAAATAGTAATTTTAAATAAAAATCTCATTAAATTACAATAAAATTATTTTTTTATTACTAAATTATTTTATTATTAAATTATTATTATTTTTAAAAATTTTGACTTAATTATTATTGCAAAAATTAAAAACTGTTTTACCACGAAAATAATAATATTTTTACTACACAAACTAATTGCGAAAATTCCTTTTGCCAGATTAAAGTATGTAATTTCAAAACGATGGCAAGTGAGGGAGGATCGTCCTTCTTTTTGAATTAAATATTTCCATAAAATAGATAGATAAAACGCGTCAAAACTATATCACAGTGAAGTATAGTAATCAGATGTGGTGAATAAGAATGGATATGTGTCAATGGATAGCGTTTTTAATTGTTTTGCTTTCACTTTAAATATGTTAAAAGTTCATATGGTTTATATCAACAAAAAAAGTTTATATAAAAAAATGGAACAGGGATCAGAAACATTTTGAAAGACCCTTATTTTAAGAAAGTTATAATAATGATTACCATAATTGTAGGTAATTTAGATGACGGTTAATCTGAAATTACATTGGTGTAGTTATACATAGAATTTAGTTTTGTTTTGTACCTCATCAAATAAGTACCTTGGCTGGAAGGTAAAATGGAGAACTAAGTTAATGCATGCATTTGCAAGAATTGAAATCTATTTTATTAAATATTTTTGAAAAATTAATAAACTTTTTATTTTATCATAATTTTTTATATAATTTTTGTGAATTGGTGTCCAAGACATAATTCTCAAATTCATTTTTCAATCAAATTTTTTCTAATTAAATCATTAAGTGTTTCTATTAAATATTTCAGTCACATAATCATGATTTTGTCGTCAATCAAATTACTAGTGACCAATTATTTCTCTTAATTTGATCTCAGTGCCTTTTCAAAAATAAGGGAACTTCTTTTAAATTTATTTTAAATAATTACAATATATATATATATATATATATATATATATATATATATATATATATATATATATATATATATATATATATATATATATATATATATTTTCTTACTAATTTATAAAATTTTAATTAAATTCAATGAAATAGGAAGCCTAAATATTTAATATAGATAGATACAAAAGCATATTAATTATTCATTTTAAATAATACATCAGCAATTGGTTATTTTTTATAAATGTTAATTTTATTAAATACCGGGTCGGTTCTGTTGCAAGAACCTCTAAGTCGAATTAGAGTAGAATTTTATGCTAGAAATAATGTTATCCTTTTTAGTGTTAATGCCGTATATAATCGCCTTATGCATATTTATTAACTGGCCTCACTACAGATATATTCGCTTTATAGAAATTTGTGAAATAAATTCAACATTTTTTTTCTTATATAAAATCTGTGACGTAAGTATTCATTTTGATAATGAGCCTATAATATAATATACCCGGTACCTACTTTATTTCATACAGTGCGGCTCTCGTGGTTGATGTTTTGGAATGAACTGTTGTTCCATAACTTAAATTTAGTAGATAATATATGGAAACGTTTGACAGATTTATTTATTGGTTTGGTTTTAGTATGAAAAATAATGGAGTGCTAAAACAGTTTTTTGTCTTTGATTTTAATTAATAATTTGATGAAATTTTTGTAGTGGTATAAGTCTCATATTTAAATTTTGAATCCAATGATATAAACACTTTTATGAAGTGTTAATTCAAATATCTTATATTTACCCACTAAAATTAATATGACAAATGATGCTTGATCATTTTTTTTATCTAAAATCTATTTTTTATATTTGATAGTTTGCTCATAGACTTAAAAGTAAAAAAAACAATTGTTTGTTTAAAAAACTTTGTTATATTAATAAATATCAACATTATACAATTGAATGAATACATTATTTTAGAAATAATAAATATCGCAAAGTAATTAAAGTATTAAAATATATAAAATGTTTTTTGCAAACTGTCAATTTTAAGATTCCTTTTAGTTATTAAATGAATTAAATTTTGTTGAAGTGGTATATTTCAAAGAATTAAACAAATATTTTTCTAAATCTTTTATTCATGTAAAACTACTGTATTTAGTTTTAAGTTTTAGTATTTTCTTGTATTTTTACAATATATTTCGACTTAATATCTAAATTTTATTTGTTTTCTTGTTTAAAATTTATGTTCGAAAATCTCAAATAGTAAATAGACCTTTAATTTTTCTGTAACAATTAGCTACTGTTTTTCTTGCGTCAAATACGTCTGTTTCTTACGAATTGATTAATATTGATGAATAACATTGTCAGGATTCATAATTTAAAATTTTAAACAGTTAAAACTTTTTGAAGTAGCTTAAAACATGATGACCAAAATGGAAATTTGAAAACTTCGAAACTTTAATTTTGGGAATTATATTTTATTTCGTTTGTTTGTTGACATCAAAATTTAACCTTAATTTAGTTAAATAATTAACCAAATTTTAAAACAGTTATTATTATTTATAAATGTGATTAAAATTTTAATATTTATAAAATATTATAAATGTTTAATTACAATTTATTTTATTTTATTTATTTTCTATTATATGTTTTTTATTTAACAGAAATTTTCGGTATTACCTTTTTAAGTTGTAGAATTTTCTAATTAGTAACTCATAACTTATATTGTATTCTCCTTTTTTGGTTTTCTTAAAGTCTATTTTGATTTTGATAGATTTTTAATATTTTGAATTAATTTGTAAATTTTGAATTAGGATTTTTTTTAATTTTAAAAAGAATGGTTATTTTTGATTTTAATATTTGTTTTAACGATAATAATAATCAGAAATTAATTCATATATATATATATATATATATTCCTTGTTCAAAAATCCCTGAGACCTAAAATGCCCCATTCATTATAGTATGATATTCACATAACCATGAATAACCAGACTTTATAGCGAAAATTTAGCTTTATTAACCGGATGGTAATGCTGCAGTGGGCCAATATCTACTTACTAATAAAGTTTTGAATGTTGTGAAATGCGAACATCAAAGTGGAAGGCATTTATTACCATTGTCAGATATTTAACCTTAGTTTGAAAAGTAAACACATCATCAAAGCAATGTATGAAAAACCGGTTCATCTGAGAAACCATTTTAGAATGAAACTTCAAACCAAGCAAAATTAAATTAAATTGATAAACTAATAAACTAATGTAATTCTTAATTGTAATTATGATGTTGAGAAATGAAAAGAAATGTTGTATAATTCCTATCAGTGTACTGTCATAGTAACAAAACTGTAATTAAAATAGTTATTTAATAAACTGTCCTGTTCTTCACTTTATTTAAACAAATCAATTTATTAATTTGGTGATTTGAAATAATAACAACTATGTATGACTTATAAAAATTTAAATTGAGATATATAAAAAATAAAATAATTAATTAATTAATTAATCGCGTATTAAATAAGTTATTTTAAATGTTATCTTCTAATTTCATTAAAGTTTTATAAAAATCTTACTGAAACAGAAGCAGAAATTATTGTAAAAACACTAAAGTATGCGATGAGACTATATAGAATTTGACATTTGTAGAGATTGCTCAACTAATTGTTATGAATATTGAAAGAAGAGCTAAAGAAAATTTCTTATTTATTTAATTAATTTTTCTGATTAAATTAATTTCAGTAGTTAAAGTTGTATGTATGCTAAAAATTATTTATTGATATCTAAGATTTGTAGATATTTTTGATAAGTACATTCTAAGCGAATAAATCCAGTGGTATGTATGCAGTGATGGGATTTAGCCGGTAAGCATCGGTAAGCCCGTACCGGTTCTTAATAAGTTCTGATAAGTGCGTACGGATTTTTCATTTTATAAATCAATAAACATTAAGAAAGCGTATCTTTTCCAAAGAAATTTGAATCCCATCACTGGGTGTATGTCTAAAATGAATATTACAATGCGAAGTTTTATACTACGACCCTATTATTAAATGAATGAATGAATAGAGATATGTTATTTGTATGACGTGGCTGTCGCCTATTTGATTGATAATTTAAGTTATCTGTCAACCAAATAATTCGGAACAAAACGTTCAATTTCTAACATTACACCATTATTAATGTGAAAATTTCGAATTTGACCATCTATTATTTGTTGACAATAAATTGCATAAGGATGTTATTCATCATTTTAAATTTTACAATGTATTTTACATTAATTTCAAAACCAAATATTACCTTTAATATAATTTAACACATAATTAGTACTGAAATATTTTCACAATTTTATGTACAGTTTACGAAATTTTGAAAGATCCTCATTTTTGTCATTATATAATTTTAGTTCAGTGATTCTCAAACACTGTACCGCAAAATTTTAGATATATAATATATTATTAAAACTATTCTTATTATTAACTTGTAATTATTCCTTAATAAACGTGTTGTTATTTTTTAGTACATATTATTTTATTTAGCAAATTTAAATTTTTATCATAAACTATTTTACGCAGTGTGTTGAAGGTAAGTAAATAATTTTTAAACTTATCTTTTTCTTTGTGTGCCCCAAAATTTTGAAATCGTTAAAAGTGTGCCGCAACGAAAAAAGGCTGAGAATCACTGTTTTAGCGGATAATAAAGGAACGTTCTTTACATTTGAGTACAAGCTACACAATTTGAATGATTTAGGGATAAATTTTATAGGTAACAAGGAAATGTTTTTGGTTCATCAATAATGTAATGAAAGTGATGTAATGAAACATACGTTTCGAGAGACTTTCTCTTATCATCAGGTTTTCTTCCTTAAATAATGATGTCAGCGAGTCTATGAAGATACAATGTAAAACTAATACGTTTCAAAATAATATATATGAACTGTTTCATATTAATTTTTATTATATTGAATTTAGCTAAGTGCGCTATTTCTTGATGTAAAAAATTGACGTTAATTAATTATGGTAAATTTTATTTTCCTACTAATGTAAAAGACACATAAAGCAGACTTATTTACACAAAATATCATTGACTCGATTGTTTTTTAATTATTAGAAAATTCAACTTAATTAATAGGGCTTATACAAATCCGACTTTGGAAAAAACCGTTTTTCGAATTTCAGTATTTCATAAAATCTGGTTTTGACCGGTTTTCGAAGGTTTAGATAACAAACAATACAAATGATGCTACATAAAATATAGTAAAACAAAAACTAATTAGGTAATTGATTTAACTTTATATAAATGTGAATGATATGTAAATTCATAAAACATGTATTGAAAATAAAAAAACTAAATTTACGAAGTGGGTTGAATAACTTTTCAAAACATTTTTATGTATTTTAGTATGTAGGCTCGTATATAGAAAATTTGGCTTTTAGTGTTTGTGAATTAAAAGTTTTTTCTCATGGTTTTCCAAGAAACTTATTAATGGTCTGATTGACCATCCTTACTCCGATACATTCATCTTCAGATAACTTAACGATTTCAATTTTCGAAGCAAGTGAAAATATAGTAAATCTTTTTGTGGTAATATTTTGTGGATTTTACAAGTATACTAATAAAGTTACTAATCCAACTGGTCCTCTCTTGAAATCTTTTTTTAAAGGATTTCATAATTTGAAAATTATCCTACTTTTTAAACTTATCAATCCATTTAATAAAAATTCGAATATGTCTTCACTTTTTAATAAATTACAATCTAGCCATCCTAAGGTTTCGGCTGCCAGAACGTAATTTTCAGACAATACTGGAAATTCACAATTTATATTTACACGTTCAACAGATATTAAAATATCCATTTTATAGTCATGGTCATTTCCCGATTCTTCGCTTGTAACGCATAAATCTGTTTCCGTGAATTTTTTTGTATTTCTATAACATATCATTAACAACCAAGTGTATAGCATATGAATAGCATAATTGATTAATTATATATTTATATTTGATAATTTGCTCAATTTTTTGATAATGGCGGCACCACCATCATTTTTATATTTCAAATATTTCATCTCATTTTATTTCTAACTAAGACGGTTTGAATTCCAAATATTCGAAATTAGATTTTCTGAAGAAAAAAATAGTTTCTCTATGCAAGTAAAGACAGTTCACCTCTTATTTTTGAATAGTTGCCAATTCCTTATTTCGCAATATTTTTAAGCTGTTAATTTTATCTTTCTCTATTATTGGTATAATATTAATTATATTTTTATCTAAGCATTGAAATAATAACGGTTAATTTTTCATAAATACTACTAAAGCGTTATTAAATCAAAATGAAACATATTTTCTTACTTTAATAATAAAAAATTATATTAAAAAATTATTTATTACTTCAAATAATCACGGTGAAATAGTTGAAATTGGTCACGTCTGAAATGAAATCAATTTTTTTAGTAGAAAAAAATATTTTATCAAAAAAAGCATGAAAATTTCAGAAAGTAATTGATATCTAAAACGTAAATATAAATTTAAGTATCATTCGACAAAATTAGTCTTGATTTTTAGGATAATTTTTCCAGTTTTTATTTTAACGATGTCGCTGGTGATGACTAATTTATCAAATAAAGCTAAATTCAATTCATTCCCAACATTTCATATATATTTCATAGAATAAACGTTATTATCATTATTAATGTTTTTAATGTTATTCTATAATTTTTTAAAAAATCTAGTGGGCCTATAGTCTTATATGTTTGCCATTAAATTTTATATAACTTATTTATTCATTATAATTTATATATTTTTATTTGACTAGTCTAGATTTTTCTATTATTTTTTATTATTATTAAACGAAAGACGAAAAGAGCTAGACATTTTTGCTAAATAAAGACAACTTATTTTTTAATCATTAATCTATTCCTTCAGAATAATGCTACAAGGGCAATTATTAACTAACTACATTTAAAAAATAAACTTATTACTCTATTTAAATCGACTTAAATCTATAGTTTTTGTACATTGTTTCATTTAATCCTTGTACCATTTTGTCTTAGAACCCATAGATTGATTCAAATCGTAAAATTTCGAAGGTTTCGTTTGAAAAAAGGTTATTTTTTGAACATTCTCCAAAATAATCTGATTCATAATTTTATAGAACTTAAGTGAATTAAATCACATTAATTTCAGTGCCTATTGAGAGAATTCAGATTTAATTTGTAAGCATCACGAATAGACCAAAACAGAAAATAAGATAAAATAATTTCTTAATACTGTCATTGTCGTTTGTTACTTCAATAAGATATCAGCTAAATAAATTTTCAATTTTCTGCTAGAAGTCGCCTCTCAAGTGGAAATTGTTAATATAATTAATTTTTAATGGGAAAAAATTTCTCAGGGTTATTTTGAAACCTTGAATTATCAGGTTAACCAATATAATTTCAATAATTTTTTATTAATAATTTAAACAATTGTTTAAAAAATATTTTGAAATCAGGTAGATTATTTAATTGTTTGATTTACAGTCTTACCCCGGTTAACGTTGTTAAATGGTTCCAGAAAAACCCGATGTTAACCGAAACAACGTTATACGAAGCAATTATAATTAAGAAAAAAATTCGCAATTAAATAGATTTAAAAGATTAAGAGAATTAAAAAAAACGTTACAGCGAAGCCACGCAACGTTACAGTGGGGTATGACTATAATGGTGGACCGACGTTATCCGGGGTATGACTGTAAAAGTAATTTGTATATGTATCAATTAATGCATACAATAAAGCATTGCATGACGTCTAGAATTATATAAATATTACACCACAATGTTTCCCTATAACTAAGTTTTCAATATAGGTATTAAAAAATTTCCTAACATATCTTTTTTATTTTTAATATTTTAAATAATAATAATAATAATAATAATAATAATAATAATAATAATAATAATAATAATAATAATAATAATAATAATAATAATAATAATAATAATAATAATAATAATAATAATAATAATAATAATAATAATAATAATAAATATAATAATAATAAATATAATAATAAAAAATATAATAATAATAAATATAATAATAATAAAACTGCTCCAATAAACTTTCAAATTCCTTTTTAATTATTCTACAATTTATTTTCATTTTACCACTATGTATTTTAATGCATTTGTAATAATTTCGTTTGAAATTTTATCAGATAAAATACACCTTTAGTAATTTGTTCGTCAGTTAGCATATAATAATTCGTGTTATACATACTTTTTTTGACTTATAACGCAATATAAAGGCCTCGAAGTTTTTCTCTGCATATTTGTTTTTGAACGTTCTTTCAATGAAATGGTTATGCATATGGATTAAATTAATATTTATCAGATTAATATTTATAATTTAAAAGTTTTTATTGTAAAGAATTTAAAATTAACATAATTTAAAATTGTTTCAATAATACTTATATATTGGAATATATATTTTGAACTATTTCTTATCTAATAATTTTATAGATATATAACATAGCGTCACGAGTAAAAGAGGAATATTTACAAGAATTTCTATTTAATGAAAGGCTCTCAAAGTTGAAAGTCTTCAAGAGATACAGTAACGAAAAGATTGAAGAACATTTGAAGAAAGTACAACATTTTGTAAAGCAGTTCGGGGAACATAATTTAGTAACAGCAGGCGAAGAAAAGGAGGTTTTCCTAAAATACTTCGAAGAAGATGTAATAAAGGAAGTAGATTGGATGGCAAAGTAAGATGCAGAAAAGTCAATAGAGTGGTACACCGATAAGATTACGAAATTACTGCGTGAAAAGAAGTCGAAAACTTCGGTTATAGTCGACATATTAAATGATACAATACAAGAAAGAAACGAATAGTACGGTTGATTTTGCCAAAAGAATACGATTACGATGTATGGCGTACGACGGAGACAAGGAAAGAATGATGACTCAAGCTTTTATCGAAGGGTTACCACATAATTTGCTTTCAACGGCCCTGAAAATTAGACAGCCTGAAACATTAGAAGACTCTGTGGAAGAAATAAAGGCGGAAGACAAAGGTATGACAACAATGGAAAAAGGACATCAGCTCAGGAAGTTCAGTTCCTCGGATCAAGGAACAATAGTCGCATTAAAGAAAGAAATACAAAGATTGAAGCAGATAATTGAAAGTTTGAAGGCGCAAGGAACACGGAACACGGCCTGGAAACGATGTGACTATTACAAGAATGGCGGATCGTAAGTGTTACAAATGTAATGAAACAGGTTACAAAGCCCGATTCTGTAAGAAACAAGAATGGTTAAAACCAAAAGAAGAACGAACTTGTTACCAGTGTGGCAAGAAAGGTCACATTTCAGCTTATTGCCGAGGTAATATGAACGGCGCAAAGAGTGGAATGAAATGTTTCGAGTGTGGTGGAGCGCACCAAGCGAAATTCTGCGAGTGCGGTTGTGAGGTGACAGGAGGCTCATCGAGATTATTATTATTATAGAGTTATTTTATCGAATAATATAGAAATAAGCAATGCTGGTGAATATTTCATCAAAGGTATGGTAGTTAATGATCGTAGGGAGAAAATTGATGATTTTAATGAGATTTGTATATTTAATGGAGAAAGATCGAGGATGGCAGATCGTGACATTTTAATAAGTGACTATGTGGTACAAAGCGAGAATGGGTATATATTAGTAAAGATATGCATGTTAGAGGGAGGTTCGAAAACTCTTCATGCAGGAACCAGCTTGGGATATGTAGAAAAGTGGAACGATTTTATTAATGAATCAAATGGCACAGTGAATAAACTCACGAAGGATGAAAAAATAAATGACAGGAAGGCAATTAAGAATTTTAAATTAACATAATTTTAAATTGTTTCAATAATACTTATTTATATATATTTTGAACTATTTCTTATCTTATAATTTTATAGATATATATAAATAATCATAATTGATACGAGGCTGCGAAGTATCTGCATGGCTTTCTAAACTAAAAATATGAACTCTTAAACTGAATAAATGAAGCACGCAATTTCTAGCATAAATTTCTTCTCTAATTCGACTTAGATGGTTCTTGCAGCAGAACTAAAATAAACATTTAAAATAAAATTAAAATTTATAAAAAATAACCAATTGCTGATGTATTATTTAAAATGAATAATTAATATGCTTTTGTATCTATCTATATTAAATATTTAGGCTTCCTATTTCATTGAATTTCATTGAATGTCAATTAAAAAGAAATCAATGGTATATACATATATATATATATATATATATATATATATATATATATATATATATATATATATATATATATATATATATATATATATATATATATATATATATATATATATATATATATATATATATTATATATATATATATATATATATATATATATATATATATATATCATAGTCCATTGTACCTAGGGTTCAGAAACTGTTAAAATATTTACGTTTTAGTATTTAATCAGCGTATTTCGTTTAATCCATAATTGTATTGTTTTTACATAACAAGATACGTCATATTTTAAGATATTGGTTGTCCAAAAGTAAAGCATTTCAATTGAAGTTGCTTCTCAACCCTAAACTTATTTATTTTAAGTAATATAATATCTCATCGGTTTTTAAATTCAAATCTTGTACACATTTCGAATAGACATTAAACCAGAGGTTTTCAATCCTTAAAAATCCTTATCTATTTTGAGTTGTTACATCAAAAAATCAGAAATTTTAAATTTCTAAACAGCCTTTTTGAACTTGCCGAGCTCCGTGAAGCACACATTGAAAACCACTGCGTTAGACTGTTTTAGATCAATGTTGAAACGTGCTTTTTTAAAGACCAATTGATTTAGCACTAAAACTCGATTATAAAAGTTATATAAATATGATTAAACTACAATCAAGATCCACACATTTAGAACTGACTTTTTCCCGGGTCTTGGTTGGATGATGCTGCGTTCATTCTGGGAAGAAATTCGTGAAAAATGGCCCGATTCATTTTGGGACGAATATTTACGTCAACCGGAAATCAGAAAAGATCGTCAATGTATCAGACCTGAAATCCCTAGGACAGCGACATTCGGTCGAAAAGGGGTGTCAAATGGTCAATTTTTTGACAAACATCTTAAATTTCTTTTGCTCAATGATAAGCCTGTTGATTTCTGCAAAACGAACTTGTCGTATATTATGACGAAAGAAATCTACGATTCTTTATGGTTGAAAGAAGTCTATAATGATTCGGTTCCGGTTTCATTGACCGATTTTCTAAGTACAAAGTCGGAAAAGTTGCCAAAAAAAGTGAGAATTGAATACTCAGTTAACAAAGAATTTTCTGCATATGCCAAAAAGTTATCATTAATGGACGATGTGAAAAGCGGAGTACCGAGAACCGCATATCTTGGAGTTGTGACTTTTATGCGTGATAATCTTAGAGTTTTCCTATCTCCCAAACGAAATTGGACTCATTACATGTTAAGTTGAGATTTATTGTTTTTGACTTATTGAAGTTACGTGAAAATCTATCGATATCTTTGCTATCTTTTTAGAAAGAAACAATAATCTAACTCAGTTGCATTTCTTATTTCATTTTTCTCTTTCAGTTTCACGTTGTATTTATCAATTTTAACATTTAAACAATTAAAACATATCTAGCAATTTTACAGTGGATTTGGCATAAAAAACAATTGATGTATTGTAAAGCTAAAAAATGTGAAGTTTTGATTAATTGTAAAGTTAATGATAAAATTATCTGATGTTGTTTTATTTCTAGGAAACATTTGTGTTCAGATTTTAATATTATTAGAAAGAAACAAATAAAAGTAGAGAATTGTTCATTATTGTTATCGGGTTTTCAATTGGTTGTTAATAAAATAAATATTACAAATATATATACCAATATATATGGAATATTTGAAGTGAAATCGAAAAATCTTTGTCCTTTGGTTTGACTGTGATTTGTGGCTTTAAAACGAAAACTTGTTTGTGATCTGCTTTGTCTCATTTCTATTTTGTAAATTTGTTTCTGCTTTTTTGTTTTATTAAATACAAATAATAAACATAATTGGGTTCATTGAAATTATAATAAGATTGATAAAATTGGTCTTCTGTTGTCATTTAATATTAATTGGACAGTGGAATAGTGAAATGTATATTTCATAGATATTTATATATGTTCCAATATATATCGCCATTCGTACATCTTTTTCACTATATATTTCGATAGCATCACTATCATCATCAGATTACCTACATTCACTACGGATGAATAACTATACAATATTGATAATTTATAAACAAATTATTAAATCTATAAATATTTATTAAATTATAAATAACAATTTTAAATAATTATTAAAAACTAAATTATTTTCAAGAGACACATTATTTTTCACTTTTAAAAATACTTTAAAAAAATATTATTTTAATTATTCTTTTAAATTATTTAACATAATTATTATTTAATATACATCATCATACAAAAACTTTAATTAAAAACCTTCAACACACACGTAATCACTACATTCTGCACATTGATTTCACATATCGCACGATCAAAACAATTATCAAACTTTTTTGATAAGATTTTAAAATCCGACATTCCTAATTCTTTCATACAGACTTTATTATGATCCTTAATATTGGATAATCCGTTCGGTCGACAATGTTCTTGAACTCGAGCACAGAGGTGAACGGGAAATCTATCCAATGTATGTGGCTATTACATGTGAATTGATAAACGAGATCTGAACACAATCCAACAGGCGTTTGATATTTACTAACAAACTTACTACGTACTTTGCACGATTTCGAAACAATTCTATAATTCAATTTACTCAGCTGTTTACTTATCTTTCTTTTAAAATCTTTTTGTCCTTCCGAATACGGCAATACCATCGTATATTTTGGCTCATCTTGTTTGTTAGTATCAATACTAATATTCACTACATCATTCGACATATCAGTGAATTTACATTCATTCATACTACGCTCCTTAGCATTATTCATACATTTATCAACAGTCTCTTTCAACGTTAACAATAAAAACCGTTTTGAATAATCATTCTTCATCAGTAATTCAACTAATTTATCTACACTTTTTACTGAGTTTTTAAAAGTGGAAGATAAGCACCATGATCGATAAACCAATCCTTTCACCATATTTCTCTCATATTTAAATTCACAAAAACTCTCTGGGGTAGTATAGAGGCCAGTATCTGTTGGTTATCAATAAATTTCAGTCTCATATTGTTCATCTTTACATTAATTAGCAAGTCAAGTAATGCAATGGATAAATCAATCTCAGTTTCACATGTGAATACAATGTTCTTATGCAATCCAATTCATGTAATGTAAAAATGGTTTTACATGTTCATTATTTTTAAATATCAGAAAAATATCATCAACATACCATTTATGAGGAAGTTGAAAGATTCTTAAACATTATTTAGAAATTTTGTAAAAATATTTTTATTATCAATTTTATTTATCAATTTTAAAAAATATTTTTATCAAAGAAATATTTTAAGAAAATCTGAAATTTGTTTAAATAACAAAAATAAGAACAGACAAGTTTTTGAGTATATCATTTATTAAATAAAATTTATGGAATTATTTAGTGATTTGAAAACGGATGAGAATTCTAATACCATTTATACACAATTGGTTTTTCATATTGAAAAGAAGAAATTTTTCTTTCTAAACTTGCCAAAAATATCTATCCATCTATCTATATGTCAAGATTGATCCTGTGAACGAAGATATCTAACACAAATAACTGATTTGTCTGACTCCAAAGATAAACCAAAGATAAACTCCAAAGATGAATAATAATATGAATTTAATAAGGCAGCACTTATTAAATCTGTTTAAAAATATACATTTTATTATGCACAGTATTTACAATATGCAAAATATATATAACCCAAAAATGCCGTTACTAATAAAGAACAAATATCGGTATTACAAACCGTCCTCAGTTAAAGATGCCACACGCTGGGTCTAATTGTCTGACAACGCTGGACTAATAAGGTTGGTTCAAGATGGAGAGGGAGTCCGAAATCTTCGCGATCGAGTCGAACTAGGTTGTTCTACCTTTACCTATCAATTCACTTCTCAACTTTTTAATCCCAGCAGGTAAATCAAAAAGAAATGTTGACACCTGTGGTCAGGTGTGCTATCTTTTATTAATTAAAAACAAATAGATAAAATAATCTTATGTTTAATATCTATTGTTAAACAGATTTTTCTTTGAAATTCTCTACAAATTATGTCGCTGGCAAAATGTCGTGGACAGAATGTCGTGGTCAAAATGTCGTGGTATAAAATGTTAACGTATGATTTAAGAATTATTTTTTTGTTTAAAACAATCAAGTATAATAATGTTATGTTACATTTTGTCCACGACATTTTGACAAAGACATTTTAACTGTGACATTCTGTCCGCGACATTTTATCCAGTAACATTTTGTTCACACAACATGTTGTCCAAGACATTTTGACTGTCACATTTGGTACGGTGACAATTTATCCTAGGACCGATCTTAGCCTTATTATTCGATAAGTTGGGGACATAAATATTGTTTAATGTTTAACTTTTAGTTCCAACTCGTCTTATTCTGAAGATTTATCTTTGGTATAGGCTCCCAAACATTTCTGGACAACCGTCAACTTTGGGAACATATGATCTAAAGGCTTCTCAAATCATAAAAACATTACTCAAGAAAATAATTCCTCAATTCTCTGGTTAATATGAAATATAAATGTATGAGATTATCTTTATAATTGTTGGTGACCAGGGGTTATCTAGGGGGTGAATATCGGATAGTCCTAGATGCCAACATGACAGTGGGCGTACAGCGCTGATCTGCGCATATACGTTGGTAATGCACAATTATCTGAGAAGTTAATGGGCTGGTGATCCTCGTTTCCACGACTACTCCGTTCACTTTTCCTCCGCTTCCGATAGAAGGTCTTACGCATTTGCATTTTAGCCTACCTCAGTTTTATTAAATTTATACATTCATTCATTTTAGAGCAACTCGAACATACGATAAGTATATAAGATCAATTAAATTGAATCATTCATCGGGAAAACATATATACATGAAATAAGCTGACTACAAGTCAATGTTGACCTCCAATATCCTTTTATCGATGAAGCCGA
The DNA here is from genome assembly GCA_959609185.1 of Schmidtea polychroa. Lineage (NCBI taxonomy): Eukaryota > Metazoa > Platyhelminthes > Tricladida > Dugesiidae > Schmidtea > Schmidtea polychroa. Next base: position 80,120 of record CAUHTR010000690.1, read on the forward strand.
TAGGTTCGGCGATTCAAGGAGAATTTCCTGCATCAATCGACATTTTCGGTGAAGTTGTTTCTCTTTACTCGGTTTCGCTTTGCGTTTGGTGGCTACTGCAGTTTTAAATTTCATTTCCAGACTGTCGGGAATTTGACAAGTTGGGATAATGTTTCTCTCTTCAGCCATATTCAAATTCGAAATTCGCCTTCGTAGTTCCTCTTCGGTATTCGAAGCCTTTTTAATCAGCAGTCCTAATTAGCTCGTCTATGGTTTTCTCTAGTGGAAAGATCTTCTTGTTTAATTCTGGACCTGTATTGGAGTGAACCAAGTCGTGTGATGTTTATCGAAATCAGCTTTAGCTTGCAACAGTTTGTTGAGTTTCTTGGTCTCACGAGTTTTGAACGCTTAACACGCAAAGGCGCTAATCTTGAATTTCTTGGATGGTCCGGACAGTAAAATAGTACATGTATTTAGGTATTTGATATGATTGTGAGTTTACTATGGGCTCTGGTCGTGGCTTTTATCATTTTTTGAATTTGAATTAATTAATTGGAAAACCTTTCTTTGGTGCATTAAGAATTTAAATATCCCTTGTGTAGATAAAATTTTGGCGCTTTAATTTTTGGATTTAAATATTAATAAAAAAATTTATGGTTAAGTAAATATTTTAATTGAAATTAAATTAAATATCTATGAGAAAGTTAATTAAAATTCATGTATGCATAAATTATTTAAAATAAATTATATTAAATAGTTAATTAAAATTACTAAAATTTGCTTAAATTTATTGTTTTCAAAATATTTTTTTGATTTAAAATAATTATTAAAATTATTAGAAAAAAAATTTAATTTTTTTAATAAAATAAATTTTATAAGCCATGTTTGATATTGTTATTGCTAAAACATGGTATTATTTAATTTAAATATTTTTTTGTCAATTTTTTTTGTCAATTACTATCTTACTCAACTAAACTTACTCAATTTCCTATGTGTATAATTTAGTGAATACGATTATTACTATCACTATTATTATTATTATTATTATTATTATTATTATTATTATTATTATTATTATTATTATTATTATTATTATTATTATTATTATTATTATTATTATTATTATTATTATTATTATTATTATTATTATTATTATTATTATTATTATTATTATTATTATAGGTAAATAAAAATAAAATCATAGTTTAAAGATGAGATATCTTAATTGATATTAGCTGGATATATGGACGGTAATTAGAATTGACTTGTTTATTAAAATTAAGTATTTTAGCCGCCTATTGAACTCTCCCAGGTTGTTGACCCTCTAAAACAACATATTGGAAAAAAATAAAATGTCATGTTTATTTTTTAAGTGAAAAAAGTAATTTCAACATTTTATAATGATATTTTTCTTGCTTTTCTTTACATTAATTTTTTGATTACATTTTCGAAACTAAATTCATGTTGGGTATTTGTGCAAGTCGGTACCGATTGTCTGACTCATTGGTGCTCTTTTATTAAGCACATCTTACAACCCAACACAATAATATATATTCGAAATTATGACAATTACACTTTTATTTATTACTCACTTCAATGAAACTATTTTATTCTACACCACTTTAAATAACTCTTTTTACTCTACACACTTTTCAATTTCAACTTCAACCTTGCACAGGGATAAATCTTTCAACGGGAGATGTCTCTTTCTGGTACGCTAGATTTAAAATGACTTAGTTAGCACTAAAGTTAATTTCGTTTTTTTCTCACTTTCACTTTAATATCACTCTTCCCATTTCGACCAACTGGCAATTCTGTTTACTTACCGGAGGCTTTTATACTCTTCTCGTAATGATATTATCTCCTATTCAAATTACTTTTGATACATTCCTCCAGGCTTCCTCTTGCCGACCTAATTGATTTGGGAAATTTATTCATTTTTGAAAGCATACCCCAATTTAATTCCTCGTCAGCTAATTCGATTGCCTCTACCTAATTAGATTAATCACTCGGGTTTTTCATTCGCTCAGGATTCCCGTTTGCTCGGGTTTTCTATTAGCTTTTTTCTATTAGTTTTTTGTAATTATTTCCTCATTAACTTTATTTTTATTATATTTTAACTTGTCTCGTTGTTCGGCATCCGCCCATTCCAGTTCACCTTATTTTTGTGCTTCTCTCGTCGAACCCCAACATTCGTCGACGATTTAGCAAGATTTTTTAACTGCAAGGTATTTATTGTAAATTCAAAGTAATTCTTGATTAGTTTTAATTTAGCAAAGCATTTCTCACTAATTGTAAAGAAAGTTCACAGCACTATTACAATAATTGAAACTGAGATCCCAAGAGTGTGTTTTTGTATAAACTGCAAAGGTTCAAATGAACCCTACTTCCACGCATCTGTATTTTCTTACCTAGCAGGAACAAGAAAATAATTTTCAAGCATTGTTTAATGAGGAACTTTTCCATAATCACAGATTAATTGGCACTCGTATTTAAAATATTCGACAAAGTAAGGGAAGCATATTTTTGTCAAGAATAAGTAGATGTTGAATTTAAATGATTTCAGCCCAGAATTGTCTGCAACAAAAATATTCAAACAAACCTTTGTAATATAAGTTTATCAATCACGATCTTATTTTTTTCATCATTTTACAAAGTTAAAACAATTCATCCACATATAAGTTTTCTGTTTCTTCCTTTAATTGATGCAATCCCATAAATCACTTCACTAAAATCATAATGATTATGATTAACCACAAACGCACTTTTGCGTCCGATAAAATCTATGTATAGACGTTAACTTTACACTTTCAAATCAAGAACCGTAACATTTTGTTAGTCATACTCTTCATCACTAGAAGTTGAAAACTAACTCCAATGGCATATCAAGTAAATGAAGTTTATGAGTGTGACTCAGTGTATATATGGGACATATGGATTCTTCCTTGGTAATTAAATTGTTACATATACGTCAACCTACAATTTAATTACAGTGAAACAACTCCCACAAATAAATAGATGTGAGTTCTATACAATGTTGCAGTTTGAGTACAAGATAAATTCAATATAATTACAATCTGTTCCTTTTAAACCACCGTTGACTTTATAGCAAATCGAACAACTGGTTAGATAGGCCGTGCACAATGATAAAGTAATTGAACGGTTTGAACTATTCAATTCTAAATATTAAATAATTTTAATATTAGTGATATATAGGGTACTGATATGAATTACATGAATCAACCAAATAGCGCAGAGTAGTGTGCGCATCACGTGCACCAACCATATATAAACCACAACCAATCACAAATATAATATGTGGCGCCAACGTTGAGCCAACAATCATCAGACGTTAAAGGGATTGCTGCTGTATTCAGCCAGGTTAATTGAATAGTAAAATAGTTTTAATATTAATAATAATAATTTAGTAACATAAATTTATTCATAGTAAAATGTACTCGCTGCCCGCCAGTTGGACAGCCCTGTTATAAATATAAATATGAAAATAATTGAATTTAATAAAAAGTCAAAGGTGAAACCAAAGTAAAAATCCTAAATATGCAATGAAGTTGCTTTTAAATTACAAAATTATCAAAATAAAAATACTCTACATTGTTTCAATAAAAAAAGTAATTTATTCAATTCAATCAGATTTATTTTTATACATATAAATAAATAATAAAATCATTTTTAAAAAATCATAAAACAATTCTACTGAAAATTTTTATTCAAAAATCAATTTCCTTCAAAGAGTGTAAATTAGAAGATTTACGGAAAAATAAACATTATATGTTCTGAAGTTACCAAATGTCACATAAACCGACTTACTGTAAATCATAAAATAATGAATGAATTTCTAGAAAAAAAATAACAAAAATTATATTAATTATAATTATAATTTTAATAATAATAATAAATATTTTGGCAAAAAAAATTAATTAATTAATTAATAATTAAGTAAATTTCAATTAGTATTTGGAGTCTTTAATAATACCTGGTAGATGTACTTGGATTGTTCAAGCTTCAAATGTATGTTGAAATAGACCGTTTATGACAGAATTTTGACACTAGGGTGAATGAATGCTAAACTAGAAAAATTCTTTTACCACTTCTGGGAACATTAGGGAACCTAGTATATCTATGATTTCTTAATGGGTTAGAACTTCGTGGAACAAACTATCAGCGGTTTATGTAAGAAAATCATTTAAGGTGCGTAGCTTAGATTGTGCACAAATAAAGATCAAAGTTCTGCATTGATTTGTGCATAGAGAGTAAGGTATGAAGGTGCTTGATTTAGATAAGACCCATGCATTATTGGTCAGTTCACTTGCCTATTGAAGACGAGATTTGTACAATTTTTTCATTGAATCAGTAAATAGACAGTTATGGTTGATATGAATGAAGAATAAAGAGATCAAATCGAATGAATCGAAAGTCGGTTTTCAGTTTTTGATGTTATCTTTAATAAATACATCACTAATCTTTATAGATAAGCTGGTGTATTAATGGAGAAGGAATCCAAATTTCTCTATACAGGGAAATGATTATTTCATTTTACATGATTTATATTAAAATCAAACCAAAATAATAATAATTCTTATTTGATATTAATTGGTTGTTAGAAAATGTTTTTGTAATTATTAGAAACTGCTAACACATCTTCTAAATTATTTTTTAAATCCGGTTAAAAATTTAACGACATAATTCCAAGTATTTATTTAATGAAATATTGTATAATTTCCAAACAAATTTTCAGGCGTTGAATAAAATATTTCAAAAAACCATTTATTACAATTTCGATATTTAAAATTTATTTATTTAAAAATGATCCGGTTAAAAAGCTTGTTTAATTTAAAAATTTAAAAATTTCAGTTTAAAAATTATTTTCAAAGTTATTTTAAATAGTCAATTATTTATCATTTAAAATTATCTTAATAATTTTTTGAAATATTAAACTCTCAGCTGAAAACACCTCACAGTAACCTCACAGTTTTTTTAATAACTTATTATAATTATATAATCTCAATATATATGCTTATGTATCATATGCTTATCAAATCATCAAATGGGTTAAAGTAGGAATCCTTGTAGTGATTCCGCCTATTTGGTGATCTTTTTAGTTGTTAATATCACTATTATATCAACTTCAACCTCCATCCAATCCTTTTAATATATATTATAATAAGTACTTATTATCGCTATATAACTCACAATGGAACCTTCCTGCTCCAAAACCAACTTACAATCTTATAGATTCCCAGACTACAAGACAAGACTTAGAACTATTCCAATAAAGAACCTTTCCAAAGATCTGGTACCTCAAGATGGCCATGGCTTGCCATGTTTATTTATATCCTGCTAGAATGATGCCTACCAAGAAAAAATGTTTGATGATGGAGTTTCTACTCTGACATCCACAGAATAAAGAAATAAAAGCTTCAGAATCAATAAGGGTGAGAATCAATCTCCCTTTCGGCCGTGTAGCCTGATAAATTTTACTTAAAATAGAATTTGATTTTTTTTTACATTAAACGAATATTTAATTGTAGGTTCCTAAAAGTGGCAATTCCAGATAAGGATTCTAATATGTAGTAAAATGTAAAAATACAATTGTTGAAACGGAAAGTTTTTAGTATTGCCATTTTTCGTTTTTACCATTTTCGAAACTAATAAAAAAGGATTTAAAATTACTAAAAAATTTTTTTTAATTAATAATAAATATATTTTTAAATATATTTTGTTTATTTTTACAATATTACAAAAACAGAATTCAGTGAAATCTTTTTTACAATCTTTAAAAGAGGGGTAAAGTTTTTTTTATTTGTCTAGTACTTACAATAAAATAATTTAGCTACTGATTAATACTAAGTAACATAAATAAATATGTGAGGTTATAAATAAAACTATTTTAGATTATTTTTTTGATATTTCATTGCGAAAGAGTGAAAAATTGACAGAAATAAATGAATTTGAAAAAATTTAGTTTTGTAAATTTTTTTATTATTTTTGCAACTAGTCTCTTAGATATTCTGTGTGGATTTTTTTGTTTCAATAAAAATTTAAGAAAAATTTTGTAATTTATATATTTAATTTTGATGTAATATGCAATGCGTCTAAATACATTAAACATTTTTTTACATTTGTGGGTTGTGAACAAACAAAGTTGGTCAAAAATCCTATTTTTAGTCAACCGAACTTAGGAAAACGCAATAACTTACTAATTTTGATTATTTATCTGAATAATTTTGTTATAGACCGTAAATACAAATAATGTAAAAAAACAAAATTTGAAATGAAATCTCTGACATTCATTCTTTAAACGGAAATTTTATAAAATGTTAATAAAAATGAGTCCAGCCTTTCAAACTAACAGTTAGTAATAGCTTGAGAAGTCTAACTGTGAGAACAAGAAACGTTATCCTACTTAGTCATATTGAATATATAAGAATAAATATATAAATTTTCTACAAAATATTCAAATGACAAAGTGTTCTTTACCTTTACAAGTTTTGCATCCAAGAGCTAATTTGAGAAGTCTGATTATGATAACCATTTTCCATAATGGTATTTCCATTTCCAGAAACTGCATATAGTTGATTGTTGTCAATTGCGTAATTACAACTGTATGTTTTATCATTTTGAATCAGCTGGCCTGAGGACTGAACTGGTTGGGGATTTTGGAATGGGATACTAATGGAAGTTTGATTTTGGGTTAAATAATACGGATTCGATGATATTGCTTGCTTATATTGACATGTTGGGTCAATTGGTGATGTTTGTATGGAAGTTTGTTTGAATGCATTTCTATTTTCAGGAATGACATTATATACATTGAAGGATTCTAATTGAGGATAATGACTATTTTGATCCAGTTGGTATTGGTTATGAAAATTTACACATCCCTGTTGTTAAGTATTAATATTTAAATAAAATAATGACTAATACTTTATTTGCAGTATTGTTTTGAATATTTATCAATGGAAAATCGGTTGGCTTGGAAAGTTTATTTTGTCTCCTTCTTGATACATAAGTTGGTCTCTGAGGAAAGCCATTATTAATCAAACCACACTTGAGAGGTGGTAACATTTGTTTGTCAATTGGAATCTTATGGTCAAACATAGAAGGAGATTTTTCAGAATACCACAAGTTAGGATCTATTGAAGCATTAAGTTGCGACTGAAAATTTTGATGGGATTTTGTATGTTTTCTCAAAGAACTTGGGTCAGTATAACGCTTGCCACAACCAGCTACTCCGCAACAATATGGTTTCTAAATTGAAAATAACAATTATGAGTTGTTTAAATTTAATATTAAACATATTAAACGACATGTGGTCTATTGGCGCTTCAAATAATTCTTAAAAAAATATTATGTTAAATATTATTATTATTATTATTATTATTATTATTATTATTATTATTATTATTATTATTATTATTATTATTATTATTATTATTATTATTATTATTATTATTATTATTATTATTATTATTATTATTATTATTATTATTATTATTATTATTATTATTATTATTATTATTATTATATTGTATACCGTATCATAATGAGTTCTCTGATGTTTTGCTCGGTCAGAACTATTTGAAAATGCTTTAGGGCAGCCTATATATTGGCACTGATAAGGACGTTCTCCAGTGTGTGATCTCTCGTGAATTTTTAAATTTTCCAATCTTGAAAAGGCTTTATCACAACCAGAATACTAAAATATATTTAGTAACATTTTTATAACAATTATTTAAATATACTTTGCACTTGTTCGGTTTCTCTCCACTGTGAACTCTCATATGAATCAGGAGTTTATAACGGGCATTAAATGGCTTCAGTTTTCTACTACAACCTTGCCAAAAACACGTGTACTCATCTTTAATATTTCTTTGATCAACATGCATTTTTTCAATATGATTTACCAGACTTTTACAATCAAGGAAAGATTGGTAACAATCAATCCAAAAGCATATCAATTTCGGATGAGGTCTTGAATCAACGGATGTATAGATTTGGTTGGACAAGTTGCAATTGGAAAATTGGTGGATATTAATTTGTGGGGGATAATAATCACCGGAATATGAATGAACAAAGTCATTAGTCAAAGAATCTTTACATCGATTCAAGTGAATTCCCGAATCATTTGAGTAGGTTCCATTAATGGATAATGGTGGAATTTTATTACCATCTTTTATTTGAGTAACATATAAATTATTTGCATGAACTGATGATTTTAGTTTCTGCTGTTCACCACTAAAACAATGACCCAGACTCTGACGAGGTATTTTTGCCGGCGGAGAAGTAGAAATAGAACTCTTTGCAAAATAATCTGGATCTGTCGATCCATTGGATGTTGACGAATTTAAGTAAAATAGAAGCCATATCTGGAGAATAATTAAAAAATTCCTGATAAAGAGTATTTAAAGAGTTTGGAGACACTCTTATGAGACTAGCCAAATCAATTCCGTCAATTGAAATTGGACTGATTGAAAGAGACTTATATGTTGAACTTTTTTTTGATGAAGTTTTACTACTGACAGATAAAGTTCCAAATTGAATTGATGACCAGGTGCTTAATCTTTCGATTCTTTTATCGGCTTTAGATTTCTACAAATTATGATAATTGCCTTCCTTTAAACAAAACACAGAAAATATCGAATCACCTTTTCACTTTCAGTTTTCGATAATGCCAAAGAACACCTGTCAGATTGCTCAAAGAGCGACGGTTGAGGACTGGAAATACTTTGTTGCCAAATTGAACCGTTGAAATTAGTACTATTCAAGTCAGATATTGCAGAAGAATCACGACATAAACTAGTGATAACTGGAGTTGTCACCGTGGAATCGACTAGATATTAATGATAATAATAATCCGAAGAAACTAAACTGAGTTTATCTGAAATCTTGAGTCGTTAGTAATATTACATTTGATACACACACATTTACTCTATTAGCTCAACCAATCAGATTTTGTTTGGTTGCTTTTCATTTGATGGTAGAAGCGAAGTTAACGGATGATTAAAAATAAAAACTAAATCTAGCTCTCATGAATATGACATTGTAAATTATTATAGCAATAAATTAACGTCTACTTTGTCTCTGAATTGAAAATTTTGGCATTTAAAATCAACATGAAATTGTCATAAAATGTTTGTCGTTCATTTTTATTGTGTATTCCTATAATCAGTGTTTTAAGTAACACTTCATAGGTCATGTTCAAGAGTTGTTTTTTGGGAAAATAATAAGACTTTTTTGATATAAATGAAAACATGTATTTTATTGAACTTTGGCGGTCATTTCATAAAATTAATAAATTTTATTAATTATAACTTCATATCTATTATTAATATAAAAGAAAAGGTATATTGATTGAATTAAAATTAAAATAGTAAATAAAAGAAAAGTGTGAAAATAAAATTGATAATTTTATTGTCAGTTCCATTTTAGTGTTGTCTTTATCCGGGTCTATATAAGTGCAAACCTGTTACACCCATCTATTTTATTAAAACGATATATTACAATTCTTAAAATATTGATATTAAAACAAACAATATTTCTATTAAACAATGATTCTATTAATTTCCCTAATCATCCCTTAGTATTTCCCTGATTAAGAATTTTAAAAATGTATAGTGAGACAAAGACTTTAGGATTTAAGAAAATTATAAATACTGTTTAAAAACTTCTTTGATGGCATTTATCAGTTTATATACAACCTTTTCTTACACATGACATGGGAATCCCATGATGGGATTATTAATTATTATTATATTCAAAATGTAAAAAATACAGTATCTTTATGATATTCTAAAAAATTGTATATTGTACGTTACATTTTAAAGAAATCGGCTATTACAAAATCTGATTACAATAAAATTATTGCCTGGTAATAAGATTCTATTATATCCAGTAGCTACTGTATTTGAAACCAAAATAAATAAATAAAACTTCATCTAGACTCTTCGTACTTAGGGGTAAATAATATTCTGGGAAATGGTACAGTAGGAACAGTCAAGGCCATATTACTAAAAACAATAAAGGATAAAGTTTACTTTTATTAATAAAGCTAAAAAAAATTCAATACAAAATATAAAGAACGAATAAAATTGCAGATCTAAGACTTAGAATAATTTATTTGTGAGTTGATGGAAAATTTTGAAATAATTTTTAGAATTAATTTTGATTAAAATAATAAAATATTCATTAGTAAAGATCTCTAGCTTGGTTCACCATTGATCGAATACGATGAAATATTTGTTATTTTATGAATAAATTTCTTTTTTGTTCAAATTAAAAAACAGAGAATTAAAATTAATGGCTTTAAATCAAATTTAAATTTAAAAAATAAATAAATCAACAATTAAATAATATTAATAATAAAAAAATATAATTCCATAAAAATGAAATTTAATAAAAGTTCTTTAATAATTCATTTCGTCTATTAATAATTTATTTTTGGATATTATTAGAAATAATGATTGAATATGATAATAAGTGATTGAAGAGAAGATGAAGTATGTTATGCAAATATATTATGTAACAAATATATTATATAGCAATTCACGATCATTTAGTGTGACATAATAATTGTGTAACTGGTGAAATTAATACATAAATTATACGGAATGATTTAAATATTTAGATTTGTAGAAGTTAGATTCAATGACAATAAAAATATTATTATTTAAAGAAAGGTTTATTCCAAAAATTACTTATTTAGCAAATATGTCAAAATTCGATGGTAAGTTTGATGGTCAATTCTTAAAAAATAAATACAAAAATAATGATATCTTTTTGATGTGATATGTACCACTAATCCTCTTCGCTTTAAGCGCGACATTTTAAGTTTTAAATTTCTGTTCTTCCTCAATGATTGTTGATTTCAATCACAGATGTTGAATATATTGCCTTGTGAATATATTGCCTTGCAAAGATATTATCGTGAATAGTTCATTGTACCACAGTCTTAAATGATGAACTCCTCATTTTGGGTTTCTTGATATTCAATACATATTCTACATCCTCTTAAACGTCTTTCCTCATTCCGAACCAAATAAGTTTATAAGAGTTGATAACTATTAGCTATTAATTTTTAGCTTTTCATTAATTCGAAATATAAACCCAAACAGAACTTTTACACAAATAAGGAAGGTTATTTATACATTTTAGCATTTGCAACACAACATGCAAATGTATGCAAAGGGAAAAATTTATATTTAATACGTTTTATCATCATTCTATACATGGACGTCCGTAGGAATTTTTCCAAACGGGGGCAAAAATATTTTTTTTACCAAGTAGACACTTTTTTCTAGGGGGGAAGAGAGTTGAAAAAAAATGCATGTGTATTATAAATATTTGGAGCATTATACAAAACAGGACTTTTTTCGTTTATTTACAAAATAGAACACTTTTTTATAACCAGAACGTCAGTTAATATTGAAAGTTTTTATACAAATAAGATGATTTGAAATCATTGATTTCCAGATATAATTAATAACATTAAAAAAACAGGAAGCCGCTTTAAATTAAATTTTTTTTATTAATTTTTTTGTCTGGGGTTTTTCCAACATTGTTTGAGCGCATCTATTAAAATGTGTTTAAATTAATCGAAAAATAGAATGGTTTGGGAAAATCAGGGGGGGGGGCACTTGCCCCCCCCCCCTTGCGGACGCCCATGCTTATATAGTTACACAAAAATACTTAGCATAATATTAGAAGACGAACACCAAATGAATTCGTGACTTTTCAATAAAAAATCCTTGCTATGTTTTATTGGTTTCCGTGAAATTTAATTTGATTATTTTAATATAAAGAGTTGTCAGAAATCAATTGTAATAAAATAATTGAAATTTAATTTTACGATTCTTAAACCAAATATCAAAACCTTTGGTAAATGAAAATAAATTTATGAAAAAATTTTCAGTAGAATTAATTAAAACAATTTAATGCAGATTAATTATTGATTTAAAAATGTGAAATATTCTATTGAATAATGATTTTTTTTTGTGTTTCATATTAGTTTATAACCTATTATAAATTTTCAATATGAATTTTTCTCTCGTAAAAAATTAACGACAATCTATCTCATATTTCACTAATTCCAATTATTTCATTCCGCAACATTCAGCTTCAATTTCTTAAAGACATAACATTTTTTCTCCTATTTTAGCAATTTATAGCAGCAGTGCTTTGGATTGGGATTAAAACAAGTTTTGAAATGAATCCCGTACCTCATTAGCTTTTCGCAATAAACAACTACCTACTCAACTGGCATTGCGCTCCCAAATAGAGGAGAAATTAATGATGTACAATGGAATCTTGGGTTCACACGTGCCTGTCTAACGTTTGTTGATCATGTTTGTTTGTGTGTGTGTGTGTGTTTAATAAATTTTCAAATGAAAAATTAGCAATTTATTAATTTATAATTAATTTAAAAAAATAACAAAAATTATTTACTGGTATTATCACAAGATATATGTGACCAAAATCGAGAGTAGAGTTTGTGATCCGTAGCGTGAAAAGCTGATCCGGGACTGAGATCATCGGGAATTGTTTGATAATCAAGATTGAGATTACTCAAATCCAAATTCGGGTCTCGCCATCTGACTGGGAAATTTGTGTTTCTTTGAATGGATTTTGTCACTGTCGTTGGGGAATTAGTTAGAGGGGATAATTGTTTTCTTAAATAAGAATAAATAATTAATTAAAATTTAAAAATTAAATAAATTGTTTAACTATAAAATAGTTTACAATATTAATATACAATATATAAAAGTTAAATCCTGTAAATATAAATCGCATCAAAATAAAAAAAAATAAAAAAAACTAACAATTTAAAATTTGAGGATTTATAATATTTTTGGTTTTGATTTTAATTTATTTTAATGTTTTTAAATTTACATTTCTGTTAATTTGTTGTTCTCAAGATTTTTTAAACTTTTAAATTTTTAATCGAAGTAAATTATAAAAGATGAAATATACAAATATATGCGAAAATTTGTCAAATTTTTCATTTAATATTAAAACTCCAGTTGAATTTGTGAATCCAAATTTCTTCTGACTCAAATAACTACTCTTGGTTATGACCACTTTTCATGGTCCTCCGTTGCAGTATATTTAAATACTTTCATCAAATTCAACATATTTCAACCAAATTTCCTTTATGTTTGAAAAAAATTTTTATCTTAAATTGTCCACTTCTTTATAACTAATTTATGTAAAAAAGCTTTACAGATTATAAGAAATAAATAAGCAGGCAGCTGGGAATTTTAGATTATAAGATCTTCTCGAATTCATAGAAAGTACACAATTCATTTTCAATTTTTTCAATCGTAACACTAGCGGTTGGATTGTGTTCAGATTTCGTTTATCAATTTATATGTAATGGGTGTAATCCTACATTAATTGGAGAGACTTTACGTCATCACTGTATTCGAGCTCATCAACATTATCAGACAAAGGAATTTATCAATATTAGTTCGACGTTATATATTTAAAATGAATAAAAATAGGAGATATAAGTTTATTTATACAATTTGTATGATATGCAATTGAATTAGAAATTGAATGTTGAACTGTATTTGACTTTGGATTGATTTTGATGATTGATCCTTGTTTGAAATTTGTGGTCGTCGTCTTTCATATTGTAATTTTTTGTATATTTTTATAGCTTACTCTTTATATTTATACAACTATTTGTTTTTTATTAATAAGTATTTTACATATTTAATATAAATAATTAATATAAAATTTAAAGATAACTTTAATTATTTGTACATTATAAAACCAGCACAATTAATGAATTCAAAATTAAATGTGTAAAATTCTGTAAAAACTTAAAAATTTTAAATTTCAGTTTTTAAAAATTAAAAAAAATTTTTTTTTGTATTAATTGCTTAATTTCCATTATTTTTAATGACTGTCTCCAATGTTTCTGTCAACTTTTTAGTCCAATTCGAATAGAAACTTTCAGGTTTCGATGCGAAATACGTGTCAAGTGCCTCCTCTGTTGCATTAAAAAATTCCTATTTAAATAATTTTGTAAAGATAAAAACAAGTGAAAATCAGAAGTAGCTAAGTCAGGAAAATAAGGTGGATGCTTTAGCTAATTAGATTGTGATATGTCATAATTGCAGAATATGGCCGCGTATTGTCGTGGTAAAAGATGACATCCTTGCGATCGATTAGTTTTGGTCGCTTTTTATAGCTTTGTAGCTGTTCATTCGGTTAGGTTTCACAATAACTCGTAATAAGTAATGCCCTTCATATACTATCAAACACAAAGCATTATTTTTTTGGATAAAGTTCTGCCTTTCAAGTGGTTAATGGAACTTGTATCGTCTTGGCCCGGTGTCGCTTCCTAGTTTCATTGTTATAGACAACCCATTTTTCATCCACTGTCAATATTCGATGCAAAAAAGGCCCATACAAAAAAGGGTCGTACGCAAAGAAACATATGTGGTTACTCGGTCCAACAGGTTTGCGGGTGACAATTTGCAGAGACTAAGCATCAAACTAGTATGTCCAAATTGTCTTTGTTTTTCAAGTTAATTCTTTTTTTTTGCTATTATCTCTCGTTCATCTAATAATCTGAGAATGGTATAAACTAAAGATTCCAATTGAACAATACTGTCGATAAAAAGTATCAAACACAGTCTTTACAGACACCTTGGATATTTAAATATGTAACTCCGAATTTAAGATTATTTTTTATTTTTATAAAATATGATTATTAAATTTTAATTTTCTTTATTTTATTTCAGGATTTAGATCAATATTTTATTTATTTTACACGAATTTTCGGCACGTATATTACAAACAAAAAATTATTGACCTATAGTTTTAAATGAAGAAAAAGAAAATGAGAATCAATCAACTGGGAAGGAGATAAAAAGTTGTGGAATTAATTGTTTTTAATATAAAATTCATATTTTTAAATACCGTTTTAATATATATTTTAATAAATACTAATAAGAGTAATTGTAATTTTTGTTTTAAATAGTATAAAATTTTATTTAAATTAATTGCGCAATAAAGTTTTCTTATTTTCATTGTAAGGATCAAGTTAAATGAAGTTAATGAACTTAATTAATTAATTAACCATTTAAATTTTTTCGAATTTATCGGATAAATATAATTTAAAAATCACTTTATTCTGAAAGTTCAAATACTTTTTTTCACAACTTAATGTCTTATTGTCGCCATCAGTAGACTTGTGACTTGTTTTCAAGCTTACTCACGAGAATTTGTCGACAATAACTTCAGATGCATTCAAGAAGTTTGCAAACGGTTTGATACATTTAGAGCTTTCACTTTCGACAAGAACAAAATAATAATTATAATTAAATTATAATAATGACCGCACTATCATCACCATCATCATCATCATTATCATCATAAGTCGGGTGCGCACATGTCTCCATTGATGAGAATATCTGTGAGAAACTTTTCAACATCACCGCTAATCACCGTGCCGGCTTCATGATCCATAGCTGTCAACAAGTCAGCACTTGATCATCTATGAGAAACTAACTAAACGTTTGGATACTATTCATCTCGGATTTCATTACTTTTTAATTTCATTCAGTAAACAAAGTGTCAACCAAAACCTTCATGTCACATGGGCATCAATATTGATTTATTTAGTTTCTAACAACAAATCATTCTGTGCCTTTTAGTGCTGTCAACAAATAATTGATATAATAACTCCGACATTTCTGACATCCATCAAACTTTACAACAATTTAGTAAACATCTGGGGATTTTCATCATTTAAATGAATCTCGATTAATTTTTACAAAATATTAATTTTTATAAAAAATTTACTAACTTTTTTTCCGTGAATTTTGATTGGTCAATTTAAAGCCGATAAAAGATTAAATTAAAATGTCTAATAATAACTAATATTATTCACGATTAATCAGAGAATGGTATTTACCATTATTGCTGTAGGAGGTTAAATGCTTAAGTGGGTGCATAATTCAAACAAAAAATCTAATATTTCTATGAATTCGTTTTACTAGTATCAATTTCAATTTTGATAAAACGTTACAGTGTGCAAAATATTATTTTTTAATAAAAAATAAATAATATAATATTATTTTGTTTTAATTTTTGACATTATTATAAGAAATTTAATCGAAATTCTATTAATAAAAAATACTTTATTAAAAGACAAAATATAATATACTCAAAACAACATTTATAAGGGGAATCTTTTGGTTTCTTAAGTGCTTATCTACTAGTTATTGAAAGTAGTTAGTTATTATTATTATTCCATTTAATAATATATAAAATTCGTTTTTAAAATATCCTAAATAAATTGAATACACCAGGTTATATATAAAAACGGTGACCAATAAAACAAAAGAGTAAATCGCTAAATAAAATATAAATAAAAATACGAACAATTCAGACAGAAAAAGTTAAGATTTGAAACTTTTATTGGGTCGGTTCTCTCTCTGACTCCTCGTGTCCTTATTCAGCCAAATAACTTCAAACCCAACACAGAATAATTTTTATTTAATCTTTATCACACGTACACTTTGTCACTATTTGCACCTTTCTCTCTCTGATAATTTCCACTCGATAAGGTAGAAAACCTAAGGGGTAATCACCTTGTCTTCCCTTGTTTGAATCACTATATTTCTCCTTCAAATTATTGATCGCTGTATTGTGCTTCTTTGTTTTCCTTTTTCTCTCTTCGACCAAATGGCGGACTTGTTCACTTCTAAGCTCTCTTTTTATACTGTTAATAAGAGGCCAATTATCTAGAAAATTGGCTAAATTATTTTCCCGGGAACTCAGTCAAGATCCTGATAAATCTGTTGTTGCTCGGATCAAAGGCGTCTTTAGAAATTTGTCGCCCCTGTGCTATAAACTATAATGCGCCCTTAAAAAACAATTTTTACAAAAATATATTATGTTTATTAATATTATTACACATTATTGCATATACATATATTAATATTATATATTACATCATTTTTTTTCAATGACTAGAACAAAAAAAACAATAAAAAAATAATATTAAATTAACATTAGCTTACAAAAATTCAACAGTCTAATGTTTTCTTTAAACAAAAAAATTAAGAAAAAAATAAATTTCTTTCAAACATAAATATAAAAATATAACATTAAATAGAATTAATATGTATAATGAAGAAAAACGATTACAATATTTTTTTCTTTCTAGATTTATGTCTTGCAAAACTATCAACTATTTCTTCACAGTCAATTTACGGCGCCCCTTCACTCACGGCGCCCCCTGTGCTTAGCACAGATTAGCACAATGGAAGAGACGGCGCTAGGCTCGGATGTCATCTGTTGAGATCGAAATCTGATGATACCTCGTTTGCATTCGAGTCCTGCTAATAACTCACGACAGACTGATCAGAACTTCAGCCAAGTTGCAGCAACCTCAAATCTGTTGTCTCGAATCATCGATGTGCAAAGCCGGACAATCAAATCCACTGTTCTGATGACAATTTCACAAATCAGAGCCAGGAACAGTTCAGAAAAGAAGCATTGACAATTGAGTCGAAAAACTCTCAAATATTTGTGATTATTTGATATCTTTCTGACTCTTTTGTTTCTGTTATTTTCCGAATGGCGTGCTTCATGTTGAGCATTGTCCGCTTGTACCAAAAATTCAAATTTATTGTAATAATAAACTTTTACGGTTCACCCGATCTCGGAAGTTAAGCAGGTTAAGGCCTCGTTAGTACTTGGATGGGTGACCGCTTGGGAATATGAGGTGTTGTGGACTTTTTTTAATATTTGAAATATTCCATCACTATTCGAGTGGAGGACAATCGACGAATGTCAGGTATATTTTTATGGCCATTAATTTTTTTTATTTCATTTTCTCAACATATGTTGGCGAATCGATGAAATCAATTGAAAAAAATTCAATGATTGAATATTTGGTTGGAAAAATAATATACTATTTGTCCACGACCATACTAACCTGGGTTCACCCGATCTCGTTCGATCTCGGAAGTTAAGCAGGTTAAGGACTCGTTAGTGCTTGGATGGGTGACCGCTTGGAAATACGAGGTGTTCTGGACTTTTTTTTAATATTTGAAATATTCCGTCACTATTCGAAGGTTTTTAAATTACTTTAATTTTTTACCCTTGATTAGGGCTCAATATATTCCTTCTTTTATCTTGTTGCTCGGGTCTCACTGCACATCGAGCTTTCTAAAGTGCTCGGGTTTCTCATGGACTGGGGCTTTCCATTGGCTCGGGTTTTCCATTACCGATTAATTAATTTTAATTAATTTGTTTTTTCGCATTAACTTTCCTTGTGAACACCTTAATAAATTTTTATTATAATTTCTGAACTCGTCTATCAAATTGGCGTTCAATATTGATTTTTGATTTTTAGTAAATTTTAATTATTTTTGCATTTTTATTGATTTTACCCATTTTTGTTATGTTTTCCTTTTATATAAGAATTTTTGGTTTTTGCTCTAACCCCAACACTTTTAACTGATATCACAGAAAAACGAAATGTTTATTTAGAGTTACGAAGACAGAATTAAACGACTTGAAATGATTAGTTTTGTCAAAGAGTTAAAGAAAAGTTGATTTTGGTTTTTTAAAGATTAAATATATAAAATTTACGTATTCGAAAAAATATTTAGAATTATTTAGGGCTTCTTAACAATGTATAATCCAATGCCAAAATGTTGAGGATATTATTAATAATATTAATATTTTATAGAATTTCTTTCCTAAAATTAAATATTTACAATGCTTTCATTATATTGGCCTTTTTAAACTAAAGCCTTCTCTTCGTGTATTAATTTTAATTATATTTTTTAACCCTTTAACCACTAAA
Organism: Schmidtea polychroa; assembly: GCA_959609185.1. NCBI lineage: Eukaryota > Metazoa > Platyhelminthes > Tricladida > Dugesiidae > Schmidtea > Schmidtea polychroa. The sequence continues at coordinate 98,949 of CAUHTR010000690.1, forward strand.
ACCGTCTACAGACGGTCATCATAAAAACCCCATTCAATTCAAATCAAAACATTTTCGCGTTCCAAACAGTAAGACCGTTTTTCGTCTGTAAAACTACACACCACAACTTGCAGGTTTGAACACGATCAAACACATGGTTTACTTGTAACGGTCAGTTTGGTTGAGTTTGGTTTGTCCTCGTAATTTTATTTCAGTGGTTTAAGGGTTAATGCATTATTTATTCCATTAAAATTATAATGCTTCTGCTGTATCATATCTAACTGATCACTGTGGTTCATAATATTCTTCAAATATTCTTTAAACTTCAGCCATTTATGTAGTGATGTTGCTTAAAATAAAATAAAATAAAAATATTTGCAAAAAAAACTAATTCAGTTAAATTATTCACTCTTAAATCCTCTTTTGAACACCACCATATAATCCCATGTTTTGCCCACATATCCATATAATTGTGATTTGAAGCCTTTATAACTGCCGTTTTTTGAAGAAGTACATAATATATCAAACAGATAAGTTATAGTCCATTGTATTTTTCGATTGAGATAAATTTGAGCAATCTTTCAATAACTTGTCCATTCTATAATTCCGTGAAACAATCTATATGATTTATATCTTATGTTGAATTAATACTGATTCTGCCGTTTCTTTTATTTTGAACTACCGATATAATTTTATCCGTAACTTTAACTTCTAATAAATTTACTTTTATGTTGTATTTAATTCATGAAATGAAGTCCTCTTTTGGCAATGGAATTATCCTCTTATGTTCTTATATCTTACTTCTCATTAGAATTATCTTTTTTGACATGTTGGCTATTTCTGGAAACACAGCACTGACTTTTAAGAAACTGATGGGGTCACACTGATCTTCATTCACTAGATCTAGAATTTTCTCATTGCTTATTACTTTTTGGATTTTTTTTGTCAAATGAAAAATTTTCGTAATATTCAAAAGTAAAGTGAAACATTGTTCCTATCAATTTTTTACAGATACGTTTCTATTTTTCTTTTCAAATTTTATTTTACTTGTTTCCTGATTTTTTTTTAACAATCAGCACTTATCAGCATTAAATGTTCAAAACAAAAAAAATAATTTTTTAACAATAGAAAATCGGTACTTTATAAGTCTGTTATTTGGCATTTATTCCATACCGACAAAATTACAGTAGGATTTTCTTTTGTTTTCTTTTAACATTTCTTTTATTTACATTGCAACTATAAATCAAAATTTTCCGCACTGCCTTTTCAAGCGTTATTTTATATTAACACAAATTTTAGTTTTATTATTTCAACGAAAATCTGTTAATATGTAATTAATTATTATTAATTAGATAAATTAATTTTATTTTTTTTGAAAGAGACATAAATTATCTTTATCTTTTGGGTCTCACCTTTAATTTTATTTAAATTCCATTATTTTCATAAGACTATAGATCAAAATAATATATAAGGTAATCGATATTTCGCCACAGCCTTTATCAAGTGTGTACAGTTTGTCTGATAATTCAATAATAAATTATAAAATTATAAAATCAAAATAAGTGCATTCTTTATCAATTAAAAATAGATGTACACCCCCTCAGATGATTCAATAGATTCAGATTATATTTTATTAACATTTATAATTATAAGTTCTAAATCACGATTATCAAAGACTAAAATCTGTATACAGTCGGACAAAATTTATCTCGACTGATTTAATTTAAAATTCTCAAATAAATAACTAATTTTGTTGTATTTTTCTAAAGTATAATTCACTTGAAATAACAATTAAATTTCAATTTGAATAATCTATTATTAATTATTTCTTGTCACGAGAAAAATTAATTTTGACGTTCTGTTAAGTATAGAATTTATTTATTAATTGTTATTTATTTTTTTTAATTTTAAATGATTACTCCTGTTATTTTCCCTAATTTTTCAGAAACACATTAAAGTCATTTTTATTATTATTTTGAATAAAATTTGTATTTATAATACAAATAATATTTGAAAACAAATTAATGTTTTAATATAATTTAATAAATATATTTAACTACATTTTTTAAAGAAAATCAAGTTACGGATGTTTTGATTATGCAAATAAAAGTTATTTAAGTTTTCATTTAAAAATGAAATATATTATTATTGTAATAATTATAAATTTGAATGATTTATAAAATGGACCACAAATTTACATAAATACTCAGATGATCATCATAAGTTTCTTATTATATCACTTAGATGCTAGATGAAAATTTTTAAAAATTTTTATTCTGAAGGTTATTGCTAATAGAACACATTTTAATGTATTTCCCCCTGCCTAGTTTTTATTTTTGCCATTTAAAGTTTACTAAAAACATTTTCAGAAATAAAATACAAGAAAACCTGCTGTAATCACCGCTTATTTTTTTATCGTAATGAAAGGTGCAAATTTCACTATTTTGTTAGAGGAAAATGTTTTTTTAAACTGAATTTAAACTATTCGATGTAAATAGAGTCAATGTCTGAGATGTATTCTTGTAGCTTTAAACATTATTCTATTATTTCACGGGTTGGCATGAACGCAATGTTATTACGTTTAAAATACACCATTTCCAAATTTAAACTCCTATAAATAAAATATACACTCTATTCGATGCATGCACATTTATTTATTTGTGACATACTTATTATACATAATTATATTCACCCATCAAAATTGCAAACAAAATTACACACATTATTAAGTTCGTTGTATTTTAATATATTATTAACACTTATGAAATCACAAAAAAATGTCACATGAGTGTGACATACAGATTATTTGCTTATAGCAGATTTAATTTAAAAATTGCGTTACAACTTTTGAGATATTTTGAAATCGGATTTTAATTGTTCCGTAATATTATCATCTCAAAATGTTTTGTAGGGTCACTATTACTTTCATCAACACAAAGTTTATCAAACTATTTTTAGAGTTTCACAGTGTATTTTCCCTTTAAATGCCTTTGAGGTATTCTACTTTTTTCCAAAATCTATGTGCCATTTTGTATTATATGAAAACTAGTTTGGAGTTTTTTCATTATTCTCTATAAACTATATCCAACCTTTCTATTATGTTTTATATTTCTCAGTGTTCTAAAACCACTTAACAGCCAATATATATCTATTAATGAGAACATTTTACTTTAAAAAAATATTTTTTTACCCAAGATTTTAATCTTCAAGAATTATGAAAGGAAACCACATGAAAAAGATATGAGGCCGAGAATTTCAAAAGATATTTTGTTTAAATATAGATTTGGTGGAATGTGTTTCTTTAAATAAAATGTTTGAAATATATATTTTTTTAAATAAACTTCGACATTACTGATAACTATCTTTATTTAATTAATTTTTACTTATTACTTTAATTTATTTTAATTATTTCTATGTCATTAGTCTCACATAAATTACATTTCACAAAAAATAATTTTTTTATAAAATATTTTTATAAAATATTGGTTTCCATCAACAAAAAATTGATTTGTATTTTTGGTTTTTTACAGTAAAAAATAAATGACACTAAATGAAAACATTTTTTTCAAAATCAAGAAAGATCGATAAAATAGAATAAAAATGAAATTTAATCAAAAAAGAATTAATTAATTCAGAAATATAAAATGAATTTTGTTTGAATTAAATCTTATCATTGTTAATAATGATTTATGTAAATAAAATTTATTTATAGGTGCCGATAAAAGTTTGGTGTGAAAAAAATTTAGAAAAATATTCAATGAGAAATGTTAGCATCTAAATTAAATTTATTCATTAATTATTTTAATTAAGAAATTTTCGACTAAGTTGAGTTTTTAAAATGTACAATTACTTTCAAAATAACTTCATTGTCATACATTATAAACAATCAATGGTAAATAAGTGCAGCCTAACACCAATATGAACATTTTGAAAGGAAACATTGTAAAAAGTCAAAAAAAATATACAAATGTAGATTTGATCTTGAAAATAGATATTCTAACCCATTTTTTCCTAATAAACTTTGAATAGGAAACCATAATATCGAGAATCAACATCTACTTATAACCTTATCTTGTCAAAGAAATGTAAACCTTTCATTACAAAACTAATCTCTATTGACAGTGACTCGGAAAATAATGACGGAATAAATAGAAAGACAAAAACTTCATTGCTCTTTGATTTTTCAGATATGATCATTTTTGAAGTACCACTACATAGGTTCATATCAACAAGCCACCGAATTTCTATATATACTCATGTATATTCAAAATATTCCTACAAAGTTTGAGCTGAAATTGACAAGGGATTTCAAAGACGCCCTTAAAACATATTTCCACAACCGTGTCTATATCGGAAACTAATTGAATTATACGAATGAAAATTTCCATGGAGGCTATTGAGTCTTATCCCAATATTATTTTCAAATAAGAAGTCTATATATAAAAAGTTGATTTTTTTTTAACTAATTTATATATTTCTTTTAATTAGTTTATTTAAAAATTTTAGCCTTCTTCGGAAAAAACGGAGCGTGTGGGATCATTTTATGACGTTGTTGTAATTATTTTTAGATTTGGATACGTTGGTAATAATTTCATTGTTGTTCGAAAAGGTCTAGTTTGATCGATCAGTTATAAATTGGTTCAAAATATATTCATTCGTGATTCAGAATTTTTTTTCATATTCTTTATTTTTCAATGATTCTTGTTAAACCTTTTTTTTAAAACATGAAAGTTTTTTCCATCAAATAGAAGAGTGTGTGTAAGTCTCATTTTGATGCTCCAATGGAATACATTGTGAATGATCCAGCGTAGGATTTGTCAATTGGTTCCTGTGTAGGGCAATGTAATTGGTCCGATATGGGACCAATCAATTTGTCCATTGTATTATAAATTAATTGGTTTTCAGAACGTGATAGTCAATCCAATCTATTACAAATAATGGTTTAAATTACGTATTCTTTCTTCGATTGTTTTATCCTTTTCAATTCTTTTTATATTTTAGTCAAAAATTTTAATTATTAATTTTATTTTTAGGTCACTACAGTAAAATTTACTATAGAGATTCCACAAAACGTTTCCTTTGCTTTGGCATGGGGAATAACAAATAAAAATAAGAACCATTATAAATAATACAAGAAAATCATAATTGGCATCGTCAAGGATGCTGAAAGAAGACTTTCGTATAGAACAAGATTACTATAAACTAAAATTTGAGAGGATTCATTCAAGAAACTAACAACTAGGGACATCTAATTCGAAGCACGTTCATCTCAATACATTGGCACCAACAATTTTGACATTTCCATTGGATAAATTCTTGCAAGACATATTTAATATGATTAACCCCTTAACCCACATGCCCGAGCGTAACTCGGGTAAGTGTTACTGGCAAATTTGTGCATGCCCGAAAGAGACTCGGGTATACGAAATATAAAGTTTTTTTTTAAGATTCACTAACGATTATATCTCGGGCAGTGTAATAAATTTGTAAATAAATCACACAGAACCCAACAAATAGTAAAGTTTATTTATTTATATCACAATTTCACAGAATCAATGGTTTCATACACAAGTTCAATTTTCAAAAAAAGAAATTGAGTAGGTTTACCAAGTATACAATGACGTCCGAAACTTTCTAATTATTCTATAGTTTCTTTAGTCTAAATTACCCGAGCTCTAAAGAAGTTCTAATTTTTAAATTAGACATTCTTATTAATCCCCGATCTAATGGTACACTATTGCCCTTGAACGATTCGGGATTACTAGTAAAACTTTGAATAATTAATTAATTATTTTTTATTTTTGCAATAAATTTACCGAGGAGCTTCCATTACATTTTTAGTCAACATATTCGTCCTTAACCTTTTATTTACTCATATCTTTACCTCCTCAAAAGATTTTAATTAATTTTATTTTTAATTTAAATTTTTGAGTTTTACCTGCTTCACTTTTGAATTTTTGCATTTTAAAATATATTTGTACATTTTATACAACCCCTAACAATAGAATAAATATTTATTTATATTTTTCGCTTTTATAAGTAATAAAACTTTCAATTTTATGCATTTTAGGGTAATCTACGCCGGTTCACAGATCACACTGTATTAAGTAAGTGTTGCGACATGAAAAGAGCAAACATTTACTGACCAAATAGTAGCCAATGTGACATTTATTTATCATAACTTAAACTAAAAGTTCCATAACAAAAAAAATACGTTTAAAATAAAACAAATATGAATTTCTGACTTAATTTGTTAAATTATTATTAAATTACTAAAGATTTTCATATAAATATTTATGGAAGCACATTGCTTTACCCTGGCAAATGCTGATTGTCTGTAAAATAAGGAAGATACAGTCTCCTACATGTAATAATAAAACAACAAAATATTGTCATTGTGCAAAACAACATCCTCTCAATTTCTATATCATTCAAAACCTCATGTGACAATTCATAATTATTTTTTGTCCGTCAAAAAAATACACCTAATTCTGTTTTTACACGATAGATACGTTCCTAAAAATTTCGTGTAAAAAAAGATATTGGCTGAATGGAAAAATAGTAGATTTGTTTCATACCTAAAAAAGCAGCAAAAGTACAATAAACAAACAAAAGTATAATAATAAATATAAAAAAATCCTTGTTAGAGTTCACAAAAGAATTTATTTTTCATGTTTACACATTTTAATTCATTAAATATATTATATAAAAAATAAATTATGATTTGGAAAAAAGAAAATAATATCAGAAATTCATTAATATAAAAAAAGAAAAAATAATATAAACATAACAAATTTTTATTCATTTTTTTCCCATTTTTTTTTCATTTTCTGACACACGTTTGTATATGTTTGCGTAAGACTGCAATATCACTGCTATCACTCGAATTATTTTGTTCATCGTCTTGGGAAATTATTTTTGTATTATTATCACTAGTCTCCTGTGTTGATAATTCAGAAATTTTTAGAACGAAATCAGTTATTAAAGATTGTGTTTGGTTTCGTGTTAAACCATTATAAATTTATGTATATCTCGGGGAATCCCACCCAAAGAGAAAACATACGCATATAATCGACATAATCTAACTGAATTCTGAAGAATATAATGCGAAGTTAAAATGTATGTATACATAATTTGTGAAAAATGAAAATAAAAAAAATTGATAGAACATCAAAAAAAAATTCATAGAATATTGAAAATCGTGTTAAAACAAAGCAATTCGTGTAAAAAGATAAAAAAATTCTTTTGAATTCGTGTTAAATCAAATTCGTGTAAAAACAGAATTAGGTGTAGTAAACTTTTCTTCATTGGTTTTGAATTACGTGACAGTAATTCATCATCCCCTCATTCTGTGTGTCGTTTAACAAAGATAAATTATACCTTTGAATAACTCCTATGAAAGCTTACAAATTCATTTATTTTCATTTAGTCTTCGATTATAGATTACTGTTCACCAACATCAAAAAAATGAAAGATTAAAGATGAAGGAAAAAATAAATGATTTGATTACTATGAAAATATTAAGTCCGCAAAAAATTTCGATCAGCTATAGCTTCCAATTATTTCTTTCCGGTCCCATCAATATGTGTATTTAAAATTTTTGAATTTCAGAAAAATCACCGATAGTATTTATAAATAAGCCAAATGACAAAATCGTCTGACAAAAATCATTTTTAAATGTCTATGCTACATATAGCATTACACCATGCAAAGGTTTTGGAATAAATTTGTAAAGATTTTGTCGATGACAATCAAGATATGAAATTTGCATAAAATATTTACTAATCTCTATTGGCAATCATTGCACAATTTTATTATCAAAAACAATTTTTATAGAAGTATATACATACAATAATATTTCACATTCAATTCTTATAGATCTGGGAGTTTTGTTTTAATAGGGAGAATTAACCGAATCCTACTGTCAAATGTTTTGGTGTTCATTTAAACAATTAAATTAACAAATACTCAAATTAGGAATGAGTAGCATCCCAAAATTAGTTAGTGTTGTATAAGTTTTCTTTTTAAACAATTTTGTCTTGTTTTTATTTCTTACGGTCTATAAACGAACGAATCTTTGGTACCGCCTTGTGCTAATTATTAAACCAACACAATGATCTTTACGGGCGAAAGAAATGTAAAAAATTCAATTTGAAATAAAAATAGACCTAAGATAAATAATATAAAAGATTTTAATGAAAAAATATTTGGTCAGTTCTTTTTAGTCTTTCTTTACTTATTTCATCTTTGAATGGAAGCTGTCAATGGATACTCTTCAATATTAACTCAATTTAACTCCAAAATATTAGTAAGTAGCATGAACTTAAATAGTTCTAAATTCAATGTTACGCCGAAATGGAATATTAAATATTACGTTTAGAGTTCAGAACTCCTTTAAAATTTATAAAATTTTTAAAAACATGGGAAAATATTCTTTGAAATTTTCTTATAATAGATGCTTTTCTTAAGACTTGAAACATACTTTTGAGAATATAATTACGTGATAATTCCAATAAGTACCCGACTACTCCATAAAATGTAATAGTACTTTAACAATATTCAAGTGAAATCATAGTATATTATCTATGGCCACAAAAATATAGTTTGTTTTAATATTCATATTTTATGCATAGCTGTGTGGAGGAGAAAAATTTATATTCTTTTGTCAAATCATAATTCCTTCCGGTTGAGTGTTGAACTGTGATTAAATTCTTTGTTTTGCGTGACAATAACAGTCAGTAAATATGGAATCAGTTGCAGACAATTTATGGTAATATATGCCTTTCTAGTAACACAATCTACGATTGGATTAGCCAGTTCAAACATGATCGCCAGTTAGTGTTTGATGATAGTGGTTTCCCTCTATGGCGCCTCCGACAAAACGAGTTCCAGGAAGATGAAATCTGGGACATGTCATCGAAAACCTTTGATGTTGACAATATTTTGTAATCAAAGTACTATAATTTGTATAGATTTAGCCGAGAAAGATCTGCGAATTAATTAATTAAGCTCGTGGACACATACAGACGTAATCGCCGAAAGCCATGTGGACTCTCTCTTTGAATAATTAAATATAACACTTTAATTCACAAAAATGCAAAAACAATGACGGTAATTGAAAAAAATGGATTTATTCTTTTATATCACTCTTCATACAGTCCTGGTGTTGGGCCAAACGACTTTTATCTATTCAGGCATGCATTTATGAGAAAAACCTACCAAAATACTGTGGATTTACTACAGAATGTGAAACTTAGATACTCCTGTTGATCTTAAGTTAAAATATATCATTCCTGCTGGTTTCTTTTAGCACGTAGTCCGAGTATTTATTAAATGCACCGCGTAAATTAATTAATTTAATTAATATTATTTACAATTTAATAAATAACAACGTAATTAAAGTTTGAGTGCTTGTATATTGTTGTTACTTATATTTATAAAAAGATTCTTTTAATATCTTTGATGAAACAAAAACAAGCCCTGCAGATGCTTATAACATTTGCTGTATCGTAAGAATACAATAAATGGTTTCCAAATGTGAAATTTCAGCCTTATAACTAATGATCGTTCTGGAAAGCCTTCAAATTTCGATAAAGACTTCCAAAGGAAAAGATTGGAAAAATGCATTCCTTAAAACACAAGAGCAAGCAATACAAAGATATATTTCATACAACGCCATGGGCTGGTTTATTTAAAAATAATTCAAGAGAGTTTTACAAAAATTAGATCAGTCAATTAAAAAATCAGTGATAAAAATGAATAATAATAATATTAATAATAATAATAATAATAATAATAATAATAATAATAATAATAATAATAATAATAATAATAATAATAATAATAATAATAATAATAATAATAATAATAATAATAATAATAATAATAATAATAATAATAATAATACCTTAAAGAATGAGATTTGATAAAGTTATCAGAGTGATTTCTTGTTGTTAAGGTTCCAGAAATTTCTTCAACTATTGTTGGTAACCTGAATTTGGTTGTTGTATTGGATGAAGAATTCATACGTTGAAATTTTAAATTGAAAATGAACAAATAAAACAAAACAATTTACGTCTGTCCTTATATTCGCGTGGCCGATAATTCGCTATCTAGCAACATAATTTATTCACTTGAAACGAGCTGAAATGGATCTATGCGTTGAACAATGCCAATTATTCTATTTTAATTTATTGTTACATTTGAAATGCTGAATTTTCGTCTATTTCTTGTAATATGATGAAACAACAAAATAAATATTAAAACTGATTGACAAAACATGTTCCGAAATTCTGCTTATCCTCAATTTCTTAGACATGTAGAATAAAGTCATTATTACTTTTACTACTTTTCGATTTACTTTTCGTTTTTTTCTTATTTTCAGTATTTTTCTGTGCAGGTTTTAAATGCAGGATTTTCCAATAGCAAATCCAATATCACATTATATCCCCGATGATCAGTAAATGTTGCTAGGAATTTAGGATTTTACTTAGATGAATTGCATGGACTTATAAGTCAGATAAAAAGACAAAAATACAATAAAATTGTAATATTTCTAAAAGGGATACCATTTCTTCGTTCATGTAACATGATTCATTTTGGTCTTTTTTGGTCAAATCTACTAGAGTATGTCAATGAGAATAAAATGTTCACTACAAAATTTACAGAATAAATTATACATAAAGATAATTATAACAGACACTATTATAAGTACAATCTGTTATCTTTTGGTCAATTTTCATGAGTTTTATATTTTTGAAATTTATTTATTTTCAAAATGACAAAAATCAAAAATTAAATTTTGATCTATTGTCATAATGAAAATAAATAATGTTAAACAATTAAATAATAATGTAAGCCTTTCCCTGAGAAGTATATATTCAATAAAATGAAAACATTTTCAACTATAAAAATAATCAATTTTCTGGAATTAAGCTGATTCGATTTTCAAATGCTTTTTTGATCTTCTCTTTTATTTTCATTTTCTCTCTTCTCATTGGTTCAAAATAAAATAAGTCAAAATAAAACTCTTTTTCCTTGTTTCAAATAGTTTTATTTTAAAAAAAGTAAAATATATATAAAAAAGTAAAAAAGTTTCTTATTGCGTCTGTGTGCGCGTTTCTTTCGAATAATTTCTTGTTTGAATTAAATCTATTTTCTAGTTTTATTGTGACAATATTCTTCTGGATTTTGATTAATAAAATTTGATAAGTCAAATTTTTAATAATGTACATACATTCATTTTTCATTCTCAACGTGAATTGTTGAATCTCGAAAATTATTTTGTGGTATTATAATATTAATCGGTCGCAATTTATAAGGTTTAATTGTCAGTTCTTTATCAAATTTAAAAACTATTTGTATATTTATCGAAGTATT